>CM025141.1:16458271-16470580 GCA_013467495.1 Gossypium gossypioides
CAATGAAAACATTCAAAATCTTTAACAGTTTCAAAATCGAAGGTACGGGCTAGCTGGACCTAGTTGCAACGATTTCAAAAACATAAAAATTTAAGGAAATGGGTGAAAAATGGCTTACCAATTTGGCTTTTCAAATTTCCAAAACACCAAGGTTAACAATGGCTTCTTTCTTCCTTAATAACCGGTGAAGAAGACAATGTAAAAGATGAATAAACAAATTGGTTTTATTTATTTTAATTTAATTATTAAATTGTCATTTTAAGCTTAGTTAATAATTTAATAAAACATCAAATTCATGTCCATTATTGTCCACTAACACCATGAATGGTCTAATTACCATTTAATTCCCTTTTCCTTTATTCAATTAACCATTTAATCACTCAAATCAAATAGTGATCACATTTTACATCTTTTACGATTAGTCCTTTTTAATTAATTAACTATCGAAACGTTGAAATTTTTCAACGAAACTTTACTACCACCTTAATGATACTCCGCAAATATTTATAAAAATATTTACGGCTCAGTCATTTTCTAAAACCACTTGACTTTAGGGTCTTACCACTTGAACTTAATAAATCGCTTATATAACATAAATTATCAAATCAAAAATCTTTTTAAAATCACATTTGACTCGTAAATATTAAATAATAATATTTACGAACTTATTCATCAAATTTGGTGGCCCCAAAACCACTATTTCTGACACCACTAAAAAACGAGCTGTTACAATAACCGTAAGCGAATGGCGTTGTCAGTGACGCCATTAATCTTGAAAGTGTCACAGATTTCCAAGAAATTGGCCAAATGACTATTTGGATCTTTGTCTTGCAAACCATTGAACTAAAAAAACTATTGAATCATCTGAATAGTGTTCGGCTTCAGTTCGAAATTATTTGCAGAAATGGTGGGTCACACAATACTCGATTTAGCCCTAGTTAGAGTGAGTTTGGCATAATCGTATAGAGTACAAGGAACAAGATCTGGATTTGTAGGATTTACAGTAACTACAGGAGGTAGTTGATTATTCTAATTATCACTCATCTCCTCAGTAATAATAAAGTCTTCTTATTCGTCTACCATGTTCTGTCGACTTTGCCTTACTTTTCTACGATTTCTGCGGGCAGTGGTCCTAATATAAAAATAAATTAGAACCTGCCAGATGCAAATAAAAGAAAATAAACTAGAATATAAAAATTAAACAAAAAACAAAAATAAAATGCAATAAAATAAATGGCTAAATTAATAAAAATCAAGTGTTCCTAATATTTAGTCCCAGCAACGGTGCCAAAAACTTGATGGTCACAAAACTAACTATAAATACGACAAAGGAAAGCGCACCTACCGAACAATAGTATAGATATGACTAGTAGAGAATATCGTATCCACGAGGACTAAAAGTACTAGTATTTACCGTCTTCTTATTATTTAGTTGAAAAATTGGAATGATTGTGTTTCAATCTAAAATTACTAAACTAATTTAACTAAGAACGCAATAGAGAATGAATCAAGGAAATAATCGAAGATAACCAATGAGATAGACAATACCCAGGAAAGAATCCACCTAGACTTCACCTTTTATTATGAATCTGAATTAAACGATTTATTCACTTGTGTCTTGAKCCRTAGAAATCYCTAAATTATGTTAATATCTCTTTCRAGAGTAAGAACAACTGACTCTAGRTTGATTAATTGAAATCTCTTTCTAATTAAAACCMCTATYGTCSCATTAACTCRATYTWTRGATTCCCYTATTAGATTTGACTCTAATCCGGTAGATTTATGTCGTCCTATTTCTAGGATTGCATACAACTCCACTCAATTATGCTAGATTTACTCTTAAACCGGGATGTTTCCTCTACTAAAATAAACACATTAAACATGAATTAATATCTTAAAAATATTAAAACAAGAAATAAGCATACATAATTGAGAACAAGAATCAAATATTTATCGCGTAAAAACGACAATTAAATAAAAGGGTTCATCATAGATTTCATCTTCCCTAGGTATCTGGGGAATTTAGTTCATAATTCTAAATAGAAACATCTTAAAGCCAGAATAACCATAAGACATAAAGAAACTCAAGAAAACTTCAAAAAAAATTAAAAAGAGATCTTCGATCTTGATGGAGATCCACTTCCTAGTTGATTCCGATGGGGTTCTTCGAGTATCTTTCTTCGATCGTCTTTGATTGCCCTCGTATGTCTTCTTCTAATGGGTATTTATAGACTTTAGAATGCTCAGAAAGCCTAAAAACTGGGCTTTTCCACATATTTAGGAAGTAGGATGCGAAATTGACACAGGCTGGCACATGGGCATGTGTCCTGCTCATTTGGCTCACACGAGCATGTGCCCAACCCATATGGAAATGCCTAGGCCATGTGACTCCTGAAAACAGTTCAATTGTCTAATTTTGGCTCGTTTTCGCTCCTATCGATCGTAAATACTTTCCTAAGTATGGAAACATGAATTTAAAGGATTAGGAGCATCAAATTCACTAATTTGTATAAATTAATCATCCAAAAACACATTAAGAATGAGATTAAAATATGTTACTTTTATAGTTTATCAATATTGTCTATCTCATTGGTTAATATTTGATTATTTCCTCGATTCATTCTCTGTTGCGTTCTTAGTTAAATTAGTAAATTTATATTAAAACACATCACTCCAAATTGTCGACTAAATAATAGAAAAACGGTAATTACTAGTACTTTTAGTCCTCGTGGATACGATATTCTCTACTCACCATAGCTATACTATTGTTCGATAGGTGCGCTTGCCTTAGTCGTATTTATAGTTAGTTTAGTGATCATCAATGCCATCAACTTGTATACTATCAAAACAGAAGATTGCTCGCGTTAGAACATTTTGTAAACATAGTAACGTATTTTAACAAACAAGAGAGGGAGTGGAAACATAGGTCGTCACACAAGAGTGAGGCTAGGTGGTTTACTTATATTAGAAGAGGTTTTTTTAAAGATATTTCAAAATGCTGCTCAAAGTGATGAAAGTAGGTGCAAAAGCATCTACAAAAAATACTCAAGTAAGTGTTTTTTCACTACGGATCCGATGGTTGGGTCAAAATTACTTCGAATAGAAAAATGGAATATGCTTATAAATTCTTACTTTTATCGTTAAAAAGTGCAAATATGTGGTGTTGCTTTTCCATTTTTAATTTTTTTTGTTTTGCCGTATAGATATAAACTAATATAATTGCACATATACTGCACAAGTTTTGAACTTCAATTATCAGATTTTTAAATATAAATTAAAAATACAATAATTCATAATTACACTATGTTGCACACCTTTTGCTGATATGCTGAATTTTATAATATGCTTCACATCAAGGGCATTTCTCTTTATGAGATAAACCAAATTTATAAGGAAGCAATAGTTATCAGCGTCGCCCCAAATAAATGGAGCATCAAGTAAAAACTTGGGATTCACGTTATTCTTCTCAATGTCAAAATTAATTATGATACAAAAGATGCAATAAACTTAAAATAAATTAAAATCGAGATAGACAAGAAAAACTATTACTTTGGTAGGCAATCTAAAATGATTATAATCTCAGATAACAGATCCAAACGGATAGTTTATGATAAAGTCCATCAAAACTTTTAGCTCGTCAATATCATCTTTCATTTTTCTATTCAGTGTGTCTAAATTGGGTAAACCTTTTACCCGACCATCGAGATCTGTAATGAACAATTAGTTACTCGCGTATTCCATGTAGATGCTTTTGCACCTCCTTTCCTCACTTTTCCTTGCCCAACTATGATAAGCATTTTGAAATATTTTTAAAAGATTTCTTCTAATATAAGTAAACCACCTATCCTCACTCCTACCCTGCGTGAAGACCTAGGTTTCCACTTCATCTTCTTTTTGTTAAAATACGTTACTACTTTTCAGAATGTTCTAATGTGAGCAACCATTCGTTTTCATAGTACACATATTGATGACACTTCAATATGTCATAGTTATTGTGATTTTCAGCCAGAAAATTGTATATTCGTAAAGCAACCTTTTTTTCTTTATTAGGAAGAAAAGTCGAGAAATTATCTTCCCTTGAAAACTTTAAAACCCCTTGATACAGATAACAAGGCAGCTTTTCGGATGTACAATTTTTTTGTTGAGCATCACAATAATGATGAGATACTGAGGTGTCATCAACTTGTATACTATCAAAATGAATGGTTGCTACCATTATAGTATTTGGTAAACGTAGTAACGTATTTTAACAAAAAGGAAAGGAAGTGGAAACGTAAGTATTCACGGAGATCAGGAATGAGGCTAGGTGGTTTACTTGTATTGGAAGAGGTTTTTTTAAAGATATTTCAAAATGCTGCTTGTATTTGGGTTAGAAAAAGTGATGAAATGAGGTCCAAAAGCACTTACAAAGAATAATCGAGTAAGTGTTTGTTCATTATAGATTCTGAAAAGCAATTTAGATACTTCGAAAAGCAAAATGCAATATGTTGATAAATGCTTACTTTTATCGTTCAAAAGTGCAAATATATGCTGTTGCTTTTTCGTTTTTAATACTGTTTTAATTTTCCTGTATATATATAAACTAATATAATTGCACATATGCTACAAAATTTTTGAACTTCAATTATCAAATTTTTAAAATATAAATTAAAATATAATAATTGATAATTACACATATGCTGCACAAGTTTTGCAAATATGCTAAATTTTATAATATTATTTCACATCAAGCACATTTCTCTTTATGAGATAATCAAACTTTATAAGGAAGCGATAGTTATCATTGTTGACCCAAACAAATGGAGCATTAAGTAAAAGCTTGTGATTCACGTTGTTCTTCTTAATGTGGAAATTAAAATAGAGATAAAAAAAGATGCAATAAACTTACAAAAATTTAGAATCGAAATAGCCAAGAAAAGCTTCCAGTTTAGCAAGCAATCTGCATTAATTATAATCTCGAATAATAGGTCCGAACGGATAGTTGATAATGAAGTCCATCAAAACTTTTAGTTCGTCAATATCATCTTTCATTTTTCTATTCAGTGTGTCTAAATTTGGAAAAAAATTTACCCGACCATTGGTATCCGTAATAAACAATTAGTTACTCATGTATTCCGTGTAGATACTTTTCCACCTCATTTCATCACTTTCCCTTGCCCAACTATGATCAGCATTTTGAAATATTTTAAAAAAATTATTCTAATATAAGTAAACCACCTATCCTCACTCCTACCCTACGTGAAGATCTATGCTTCCACTCTCTCTTCTTTTTGTTAAAATGCTTTACTACTTTTTCGAATGGTCTAACGCGAGCAACCATTCGTTTTCGTAGTATAAATATTGGTGACGCCTCAATATGTCATCGTTCTTGTGATTTTCAGCCAGATAATTGTATATCCATAAAGCAACATTTTTTTCATTATTAGGAAGAAAAGTTGAGCGACTATCTTCCCTTAAAAACTTTAAATCCCCTTGATACAGACAACAGGCCAGCTTCTGGGATGTACAAATTTTTTATTGAACATCACAATAACGATGACATACTGAGGTGTCATCAACTTGTATACTATCAAAACGAATGGTTGCTAGCATTAGAGTATTTTGTAAACGTAGTAACGCATTTTAACAAAAAGGAGATGTAATGGAAACGTAGGTATTCACGCAGGGCAGGAGTGAGGCTAGGTGCTTTACTTATATTATAAGAGGTTTTTTAAAAGATATTTCAAAATGCTACTCGTATTTGGGTTAGAAAAAGTGATGAAATGAGGTGCAAAATTGCTTACAAAAAATACTCGAGTAAGTGTTATCTAAATTGGGTAAAATTTTTACTCGACCATCGGGATCTGTAATGAACAATCAGTTACTCACGTATTCCGTGTAGATGCTTTTGCACCTCCTTTCATCACTTTCCCTTGCCTAAATACGAGCAGCATTTTGAAATATCTTTAAAAAATTCTTCTAATATAAGTAAACCCCCTAGCCTCAAACCAGCGTGAAGAACTACGTTTCCAGTCCATCCTTTTTGTTAAAATACATTACCACGTTTTTAGAATGTTCTAACACTAGCAAACTATTGTTTTCATAGTATACAAGTTGCTGACACCACAATATGTCATCGTCTTTGTGGTGGTCTGCCAGAAATTTGTATATCCGCAAAGCTACCATTTTATTTAATATGAGCAACTATTTGTTTTCATAGTATACAAGTTGATGACACCTCAATATGTTATCGTCATTGTGAATTTCAGCTAGAAAATTGTATTTCTGCAAAGGTACCTTTTTTTTTTGTATAACAAAGAAAAGTCAAGCGAATGTCTTCAATTGAAAACTTTAAAAGCCCCTAATACAGAAAACATGGCAGCTTTACGGATGGACAAATTTCTAGCTGACCATCATAATAACAATGACATACTGAGGTGTCATCAACTTGTATACTCTGAAAATGAATTTTTGCTGGCATTAGAGCATTTTGTAAACGTAGTAACGTATTTTAACTAAAATGAGAGGGAATGGAAACGTTGGTCTTCACACAGGAATAAGGTTAAGTGGTTTAGTTCTATTATAAGTAATTTTTTTAAAGATATTTTAAAATACTGCTTGTATTTGGGTTAGAAAAAGTGATGAAAAGAGATGCAAAAGAATTTACAAAGAATACTCGAGTAAGTGTTTGTTCATTACATATTCCGATGGTTGGGTAAAATATTTTCCAAATTTGGATACTTCATATAGCAAAATGCAATATGCTTATATATTCTTACTTTTACCGTTCAAAAGTGCAAATATATGGTGTTTATTTTTCGTTTTTAAATTCGTTTTGGTTTTCCAGTATATATATAAACTAATATAATTTAACATATGCTGCACAAATTTTAAACTTCAATTATCATATTTTAAAAATATGAATTAAAATATAATAATTGATAATTACAAATATGCAGCACAAGTTTTGCAATTATGTTGAATTTTATAATATGTTTTCACATCAAGCACATTTCTCTTTATGAGATAATCCAAATTTATAAGGAAGCAACAGTTATCGATGTCGACCCGTCATGCACATTTCTCTTTATGAGGTAATCCAAATTTATAAGGAAGCGACAGTTATCGATGTCGACCCAAACAAATGGAGCATTAAGTAAAAACTTGTGATTCACACTGTTCTTCTCAACGTGGAAATTAAAATAGAGATACGAAAGATGCAATAAACTTACAAAAATATAGAATCGAGATAGCCAAGAAAAGCTTCCAGTTTAGAAGGCAATCTACATTGATTATAATTTCGGATAATAGGTCCGAACGAATTGTTGATAATAAAGTCCATCAAAACTTTTAGCTCATCAATATCATTTTTCATTTTGCTATTCGGTGTATCTAAATTGGGTAAAATTTTTACTCCACCATCGAGATCCATAATGAACAATTAGTTACTCGCGTATTCCATGTAGATGCTTTTGCACCTCCTTTCATCACTTTCCCTTGCCCAAATATGATCAACATTTTGAAATATCTTTGAAAGATTTTTTTTAATATAAGTAAACCACCTAGCCGCACTCTTACCCTGCATGAAGACCTACATTTCCACTCCATCTTCTTTTAGTTATAATATAAGAATGTTCTAGCGCGAGCAACCATTCATTTTCATAGTATACAAGTTGATGACACCTCAATACGTCACCTTCATTCTGGATTTCAGCCGAAAAATTGTATTTGTGCAAAGCTACCTATTTTTCTGTATAAGGAAGAAAAGTCAAGCGAATGTCTTCGGTTGGAAGCTTCAAAAGCTTCTAATACAGACAACAGAGCAGCTTTGTGAATGTACAAATTTCTGGTTGAGCATCATATTAACGATGACATACTAAAGTGTCATCAACTTGTATATTATGAGAATGAATTTTTGCTGGCATTGGAACATTTCGTAAACGTAGTAACGTATTTTAACTAATAGGAGAGGGAATAGAAACATTGGTCTTCACACGGGAGTGAGGTTAGGTGGTTTACTTATGTTAGAAGAGGTTTTTTTAAAGATATTTCAAAAATGCTGCTCATATTTGGGTTAGAAAAGAGTGATGAAAGGAGGTGCAAAAGCATCTACCAAAAATACTCGAGTAAGTGTTTGTTCATTACGTATTTCGATGGTCGGGTAAAAATTTCACCCAATTTAGATACTTCAAATAGAAAAATGCAATATGCTTATAAATTCATAGTTTTACCATTTGAAAGTGCAAATATATTGTGCGTTTTTTTTTGTTTTGGTTTTCCCGTATATATATAAACTAATATAATTGAACATATGCTGGACAAGTTTTGAACTTCAATTATCATATTTTAAAATTTTGAATTACAATATAATAATTGATAATTGCACATATGTTGCACAACTTTTGTACACATACTTAAGTTTATAATATGCTTTCACATCAATCACAATTTTCTTTATGAGATAATCCAAATTTATAAGGAAGCGACACTTATCAGTGCCTCTACAAACAAAAGGAGCATCAAGTAAAAACTTGTGATTCATGTTGTTCCTAACAATGTGGAAATTAAAATATGAAGGATGCAATAAACTTATAAAAATTTAGAATCAAGATAGCCAAGAAAAGCTATCAGTTTAACAGGCAATCTGAAATGATTATAATCTCGAATAACAAATTCGAACGAATAGTTGATGATGAAGTCCATCAAAATTTTTAGCTCGTCAATATCATCATTCATTTTTCTATTCGATGTTTATAAATTGGGTAACATTTTTACCCGACCATCGAAATCCGTAATGAAAATCAGTTACTCCCGTATTTTGTGTATATGATTTTCCACCTCTTTTATCACTTTCCCTAACTCAAATACGAGCAGCTTTTTGAAATATCTTTAAAAAAATTCTTCTAATCTAAGTAAACCCCCTAGCCTTACTCCTGTATGAATAACTACATTTCCACTCCATTCTTTTTGTTAAAACATGTTACTAAGTTTTTTAGAATGTTTTAACACGAGCAACCATTTATTTTCATAGTATACAAGTTGATGACGCCACAATATGACATTGTCTTTGTGATGCTCAGCTAGAAATTTTTATATCCGTAAAGCTACCATTGTATCTAAATAAGGAAGAAAAGTCAAGTGAATTTCTTTGCTTGAAAACTTTAAAACCTTCTAATACAAACAAAAGGAAAGCTTTGCGGATGTACAAATTTCTGACAGAGCATCACAATGACGATGACATACTAAAGTGTCATCAACTTGTATACTATGTGATCTCTTTATATGTACATGTGAATATAATTTTGTTAATTATGTATTTATTAGGAATGCAAGTATCACATATATATATGAAATTGAGAAGTGGTTATTAGCAGTGTTTCTTGGATTTCAAATTAATTGTATGAGACTGTAATGAGTTCTAATATGTATACGAAAATGTTGAAGTGCCTTCATTGTACCTTGATGCCCCTGTAAATAGTTCGGTGTCCCTATTTGCACAACTGTGCCCTTATAAACACTTCGGTGTCCCTAATTGCACATTTGTTCCCCTAAATGCACTCTAGTGCCCCTGACAGCACATTCGTGCCCTTGAATGCACTCTGGTGCCCCATATTGCACACTTGTGCTCCCAATTGCACTTTGGTGCCCTTGTTTTGCATTTATGATGCCTCTGAAAATGAGTGAGGTTCAAGTATGTGAACCGGGTAATGATGAACTTGATTAAATGATATGAAGAATTACATAGAATTAACATATTCTAGTTATGATGAATTCTTTAAAACTTGTAGACAAAGCAATTGAGAATTTTAGTTATCATGTTATAATTTTAAGTGATTCCTTTACTTAAAGCAAGTCAAGTAGAATTTACATTATAGTCTTACTAAGCTATTTAAGCTTAATTATTTTTCTCATGTCATTTTGTAGTTAACAATTTCGGACGGCTTGAAGGATCGACATCATAGCTCACACTATCCATTTACTTTTGGTAGCTTTTATATATCTTTTTGGGTTGTGGCATGTATATAGGTTTTGTTGTAAGAAGCTTAATATTAGAAATTTTGGAAGATATGAAAAGTTATTTAGTACTTTTGAATGTGTTATGTAATGTTGAATGGTAAACTTTAATAGTATGTTTAAAAGATAATGGTGTGGTTGGTTATGAAAGTTGAATTGAGGTGCGTTAATGGATAAAGTTTTAGGGTAATGTTTGGATATAATTGAGGTACCTATGAATCGTACATTGGTTAGAAGTTTAAGTTATTAATTTTGATATGTTTTAAGTGTATGTTTTGATTGTTTTGGTTATTAAATGATTTGTGTTTTAGGTGTACCTTATTGGGCAAGTTTTGGCTTGATTTTAGCCTGTTTAAGGGATTAATTTGGAAGCACTCGGCCTGAGACATGAGCTATCACATAGCCGTATGTCACACACGATCACCCCACACGGTCGTGCGTGCTCTGTTAGTTTTAGTATAGGTTTCACGCGGTTTGAGACACATGCTGAGATATGGACATGTGTCTCAAGTCAGTGAGTTTCACAGGCTAGCACACGACCTGCGACATGACCACGTGAGCCAAGTCAATGAGTTACACGATCTATGACACGGGCTAGAACACAGTCATGTGTCCTTACTTCGAATGCTCACATGGTCTAAGTTGTGCCACATAGCCTGGTCACACGGTCGTGTGACCCCTGTTTTCTAAATTTTCAAGTTTTTCCTAAATTTATGTTTTGATTCATTTTGATCACTGATTGGTTTCAAACTAATTTTAAGGCCCCATAAACTAGAATAAAGGCCTATGTGAATATTTATTCTATGATTTGATACATGTTTATAAATTAATTGAATATTTGTTCTAAATTAAGATAAATTGTTCTATTTGGTTCTGTGACACACTAATCCTTAATCTGGCAACAGAAATGGGATACAGGTGTTAAAATCGCTTTATTGGTTTGCCGCGGCTCCGTTCAACCAACTTTTTATGTAATTCCATTCGTCATCCTAAGAAGTTCATTCATCATTAAACCACTTATAATTAATTTTTTTTTCATAATTAAATCTTCTAGTCAACAAGGTAAATGAAAAAATTCAGAAAATAAATAACACAATTAATGAATATAAAAATTAGTACAATATCTAACCCATTCTTTTTTCGACAAATATTATTTACAAGTAATTAATTCAATAACAATTATCACCATTGCAATCCCCAACAAGGACGCCAACAACTTCACTGCCTCCAGACGTACTAACATCCAGAGTGTGAATACTACTACAAAATATATGGATTTAAGGCGGTGTCCGCAAGTATACAGGTCAGGTTGTAATAGAGTTACAACAAAGTAGGTAAGTATCTCCGAGGATCGTATCCAAGGGATTACAGTTTGGGGAAAACTACTATCAAGCAATTACTGAAAATAATTACTAATCTACTTGAGTCACAAATTAGTAGTGTTAATATGAAGCAAGATGATGATAATATTAATAAACTAAATAAATTAAATTAAACCTAAATCTACTCCTAAGTTCATGTATGAATTTCTCCTATCCCTCGTTTCGACTACACTAGTTCCATTAGCCTAGATCCAATTACTTTACCTAATTAATTATTTATGTAAGGCTCTATTCAACCAGCTAACCATCAACTTAGTTGCTCCTCTCAACGATTAACTAACCTAATGAGTCGACAATAACTTCTTATCTCTCGACCTCACTATCCAAATAGGTTCGAGGATAAGGTGTTCACGGATAGGTCATACCAATTTTCGGTTAATTCCCACCTAAATGACATCATAGGGTCGTCAAGCTTAGGGTTTAAGTTCTTCCTCTCCCAAACAATTGATCCATTAAAAAACTCTATCCTTCAATCAATTACTAAGATTAGAACAATTGAAACATGTGAGATATGTATAAAACATAAATTGATTCTAGTCTTTACACAAACATTCATTAAACAATGTTAAAGAAAGAGATATAAATAATAGAATAAAGGGAAAAAGGTGTTCATGGATTTATCGATGAAAGTGCAGCTCCAGAACAATTTCCACTCGCAAAAGTCTCACTTCAAAATAATATCTTCTGATTACAAAAACATAAAATACTCTAAGTGAAAACCAAGAATGAAATAAACACGTAAGAATAATTTTTGTCTCCCTAAATTGTTTCTTTAAACTGATTACCATGGCCTTTATATAAGCTAAACTCATAATATTATAATGCTTAAATTATCTTTGAAGTCCTTAGAGTTTGACTAAGACAAATACTCATAATTTCCCTCTAAAATGCAATTATCTCATGCAGGGACTTTTTGGGCTATGTAGGGGCGGTG
>CM025141.1:16470588-16481313 GCA_013467495.1 Gossypium gossypioides
ATCTAGTGTCGTGACATAGCCTTGCTATGTCGCAACATAGTAAGTAGTTTCACTCCAGGACTTGTTTTTGCTTCTGTATTCGATGTTGCAACATCGGTGTCTTGCTGTCGCGACATAGGCAGCATTTTTTGCCCGAATATGCATCTTTAGCTCCCGATTTGTCTTACAAGACCATGTAACCTTATTTAGATATCTCAGATGTAATAAAAACTACTAAGAAACATAAATCATTACTTCTAGTATGAAAACATAAATATATACTAAGTTAATTTGATTTACTATTAAACAAGCTACAATTATGTGTAAAAGGGGGTGTAAATAATAGTATAAATTGTGGCTGATCATTTTACTAGGGTTCAATCAGGCGATATTTATAAATGAAATTAGAAACTTGGAATTGTTATAAAAATGGGTTCGATAAACCAATTTGATATGGCATTGAAATGAATAAGGTGAAAGTGGTATAATCTTATAAAATAATAATGGATTATGACATTGAAATGAATTATGTGAAAATGGTATGTTATTATTAGGTCGATGATAGCATATGATATTGGGATAAGTATGTAAAATAGATTGTATTGGTATATTGAGATTGAGTATTCAATTGAATAAATAACTAGGTATATGTATATATACTTATAGATGATGGTATGAATTGAATAAGTAGGATATAAAATGATTGGTATATATTATATTGTTAAATGATTATATTGAATCTTATTGTTGATTGTTACAACATGTCAAGATTGAATTCTAATGTCAAATGAAATGTTGTAAAAATGGTTGTATTTGTATTTCACATGTTAATAGAAATATTTAGTATGAAAGTTGTGTGAAATAGCTAATAGTTAAACTTGGTGGTATCCAAATTGCTATATACATGTACTCATGTCATGTGTGAAATGAAACTATTGGCACAAAAGATATAGCTGAATTTGATTGTGTGCATTTGTTATTATTATAACTTTGGCTTGAATCATGTAAGTACCACTAAGTGTTATCGCTCAGCGTACGGTTTGTTTATTTCGTGTACAGGTATAGGTGGAACTCGAAGTTCCTGGAGGTGATTTCAGCATCTAGTTCGTGATCCTCAACTTGACAATGTTTGTATACTCTCTTTACATTTTAGTATACGACATGTACCTAGGTTGAGTTGGTTTTTGATATAATAGGTGATTATGTTTATATTGAGGCTTGAAATTGTAACTTTGAAATGGTCAAATAGTGGATTTGTATATGTGAATATGGTATTTGTTTTGAATTGTATGAAAGGTTGCAATATTGAAACTTATATATGTGAATGTATATGTCAACTTGAAAAATCAACGATAATTGCCATAAGTGTTTAAGTTAATATGTATGATTAGGTAATATAAAGTTATATGTGATGAGATATACTAGGAATGAACATTTGAGAATGGCATATTTGGTTGAAATAGTGATTGATTGTGATGAAATTGTTATCTAGGTGAAGTTTGTGGGTATCATTTTGTACCATTTAGAAACAAAAAGCTACTTCGCAACATTGGATTCTTGTCGTTGTGCCGGCATCGCTACGAAACCAAGTCAGTGCGTTATGTCACGACGAGGAACTCTCAAAGTCGCGACATCAACCCGAGATTTTAGAAAACATTACAATTTGGTCCTAATTAAACCTCGAGTTAACAATAGACCTTTCATAAGCTCGTATAAGACTCAAAAATTATTGTATATCATATTATATGCATGTATTGCTCATAATTAAATATATAATGGTATAAATTGAATGTATTTGATTGTAGTTGTTTCGGCAACGAATGTGGCATCCTGTAGCTCAAACCCAACAATCAGGTCGGGTATTTGGTGCTACAGGAAGGGCTCAAAGCAACATATATAATGGCAAGTCTAGAAAAATTCATCACAAACATAATACCATTAAATACTTGCTCTCCAATGGAGTTATTTCCATTGATTGAGTAGAATCAAGGGAAAATATTGTGGATTTGTTAACTAAATGTTTAAGAAGAGAGCTTGTGTACAGTTCATTGAGGTGAATGGGCCTAAAGTCGTTAAAAGACATAAAAAAGTGTTATGATGGTAACCCTACCTAGTTGAATAGAGATCTCAAGATCTAGGTTCAAAGGGAAAACTAAATCATATTGCACTTTTAATAGCACTTGGAAATTATTATTTCTTACTTATTCTTATGGTGAAAAGGAAAAATATTAACTGTAGAGTAATAAGGATGAGATGTGCTCTTAATGATTCATATATCTTGGTAATTTCCAAGTGGAGTATAAGCATAATACTCTTAATGAGAAATCATCTATATGAATGAGATATGTGGTTGTTTCTTTTAGAATTTCTAAATGGCTAAACTCTCTAGAGCGTTCATGAAATCAGGAGTTGTTTAGGGCTAAAGTGAATACAACTGTGAGAATATTGGAATCTTAAGGTGGAAGTTATGTGAGTACTATTGTCTTGATTAACATTATAAGGCTGAATAGTTCAAAACATCACATTTACTAATTAGCTGAGTAAATTCGATGGTACTTCACTATGGAATGTTCAAGGCCAAAAGCTATCTCTTCTGATGTAGTGTTTTTCCAATAAAATTCTCTTTACTATTCTTTAAGTCTTAATATTGGTCAAGACAATTTTCATTCGTGAGGGGATTGTTGGAAATTCGTTTTATAAACATGTCTAATGAGATTATGTTTAACAAAAAAATAGAAAGTATAATACATTGATTTTATGGTTATTATTGGATTTGTACTCTAATGTGTGAAATTTAACATGCTTAAAAACCAATTATAGGTGAATGATAAATTGTTTTCAAGAAACCTTTTGATGGAAAATTTTCAATTAAATAAAATATAATTAGTAGTTTTTGTACATTAATTAATTTTAAACCAAAACTTGAAACTACACCATTTATGGTTCTTTATAACACCCTAAAAATCTTATACAGCTTCAATTACAAAGAAAGGGGCAAAGCTGATGAGAAGAGTAGAAGGGAAGCAGAAATAGTGAACGAAGAATGGAGATTCCAAGAGTGAAAGGCACATTGAATATTGTAACTTTTTTCTGGAACCTGAACCAGCTTGATCTTCCATTAAACAATGACTGGAAAACTTCCTCCACCTCCTCCTCCGATAGCCCCCAAAAGATCCTCACTAGGAAATATAACCCTGCAATTTGTAAGATGGAATTGGATTCATGCCCCTATCGTCGAAACTCTCAGATTCTGGCGGCACTCCTGCAAGCATGGTTTCCAAATTTATCAGCCTTTACGTTGAGCCTTGTAACAGTGTAGAGATTTATTTATTACTCGTGTCTATTATACCAATGATTATTCCTTCACTCATGTTGCTTGTAGTTAAAAGATTTGCCAAAGAATGATCATTTAGCCCCATAAAGTCCCAGCTTCGAGTTGTATGAAGCTTGTGAACTCAATTAGGAATCACTTGAACAACACTAGGAAATGCTGCAATTTGTAAGTGATCTTTTTAGTTCTTAAAGTTGTAGATGCTAAAAATAAAACAAAATCAGCCAATGCAAACTGTTGCGGGACATCATATCACCTTCCATTTCCTTTTCCTGAGAATCTATCAACCTTCTGCAAACCCAGAAAAGCCATGTTTATAGTTATAAAGCATTGAACTTTTTGCTGCTTCCTTGCTGAGATTCAAATTTCAAAGATATTACAGTCTTCATTCTCCAAAACAAAATAAAAAATAAAAAGTGCAAAGCTTTCGTTATTCTTTTTTATTAAAATTTAGTTTAATGTAAATTTATAATGCCATCCAAGCAAGTTGAAAACATTGGAGCGAATCTGTTAGCAAGGCATTGGAGAAATTCTTTAACCTCAAAAAGAAGAGTTTGAAGAATTAGAGAATGAAGCTAAACGGTGTAGTTTTAAGTTTTGGGTTTCAATTTTTTTAATTAATTATAAAATGACATAGAAATTGTGGAAAAAAATAAAGGGTTAAGAAAAATACATGTCATTAAGTTAACTACCAACTCAGCAAGCTAATAGTAATTGTAACTTTGTAAAGTCAGAAGACTTAATAAAAAAATTTCTAATAGTCGCGTGACTATTTATGCAATTTACGCTCTATCCATATACAAAATATATATATGATTTTTCTAACATGCTGGAGGAGTTATTCCTGACAAGCATGGTAATTGGATAGAAGGCTACTTTAGAAACATTAGTACATGTTCTGCTCTTAAAGCACAAATATGGGGCATTTTAAGAAGGGTTTTAAGAAGGTAATTTTAGAAAGTGATAACATGAATGTGGTGCAACTTCTGAATACAAAAGGGGTGAACTCCAATGTCGGGCTGATCCGAAGCATTGTTGAGTTGAGGGACAAACATTGAATAGTCAAATTCTCTCATGTTTATGGGGAGGCTAATTTTACAGCTGATTTTATGGCCAACTTTGCTGCATCTGTGGCTCCTGGACTCCATCTTTTTGACCAACCTGGTGCTATCAATTTAGTTTTAAGCGATATTCTAGGAATCTCATATGACAGGAATTGTTAGTATCCTTTTACTTCCAAAAAAAAAAAAATTTAACTTGGCTATGTATCCTGAATCCTTCCTTTTGATCCCCATTTTAGTGGACAGTGGACACAACAAATGCTTCTATCTAAATTTAAGAATCAATGTTTCTACAAAAGAATTTTTCTGAGAATCTAACGGAAAACCACAAACGTGAAACTGAAAAAGGAGAAATGATAACCTTCGAACCAAGAGGATAGTCTCCTTCGGCGGACCAAAGACAATGTCTAACGTACCGACCAGCAGCAGAAATTTTCTAAGAACGTCAATCAACAAACCACAGCAACAGCAGCTGAAAACACACCGGCAGTGTTGGTGACTGCTATGTCAAGCCTCCTGCAGTCATTCAAGTCAATGTGATTTGACGCCTGCGCTGGCTGTTATGACGTGCTGCAGTGAAGGCAGCGCCAGGATGATGTGAGGGGTTTTCTATGCTGGTCAATGTGGTTGAAATTGGGCCTGGAGATTAAGCTGGCGAATACATATTTCTGATTTCTCTCTCATCTTTGGTGCCCATGTGTAGACTTGCTAATACAAGGAACAAAGCTTTTTCTATGAAGCAAAGAGGCAAAAACTCCTGTCCGGGTTCTTAACTACCATGAGCAAGCTTGAAAAACCACACAGTAACAATCAATAATGTTTGTTATTTCTTCAAAGAAATCAGTTAATAACTACTTTTTAACAAAGGTTTCAATAAATTCTACATAGTTTCTAGTTTCAAGCTATCACAGTTGGAAGACATGGAACAGACAATATCATCTAATAATGGTCACGCACCAACTCTTAGTCATCATTTCCTCCTCACCGTGCAACATAGAGTACCTCACCTCACCTTGTAACATATGACCTGTAACATCCCGCCCGACGTAGTCTTAGTATTCGAGTACTGTTCTATAGATGAGAAGAATACAATACGTGAAGAAGTGAATAGTGTTAAAACTAGTCTAAGAATAAGAGCTACGTGAGTGCGTCCATGACGCCTTGATATTGGCGAACACTGGGATGGCACAGTAAACTGGAACTATGTCTAGTAAGGGAGGACTCACCCCAAAAGCCTTTTATTGATATACATAGTTTGGGCAAATTCCATTACAAGAGAATGAACCTTGAAATAAGAAGCTTATGTCAGCATTAGAGAGCACTCTGTAATGTTGGCCTTGAGCCGGTTAAGTTTTAAAGAAAAGAAAGTTAGGAATCAATTGAATGTGAACTAAGATAATTAAAAACTAAGAGAAAAATACTTGATTGGTTTCCTTGAAATTTGTAGATTTGAATAAAACCACCAAATGACTGATGTGACATTTATCAAATCCCAATAAAAGCTTCAGTCCCATCAAAGAGCTCAAGAAAAGGTAGGACAAGATATTTTCTCTCTCTTCCTTTCATCGGGGATTAGGGCTAAAGAAGAAAGAAAAACTCCTCTGAGCTAAGTATAAGGTCCGATGGTTAGACGAGGTCAATGTAAGGGCGTATGGCGAGCTCTAAAGTTTATAAGTAAATAAACTATTGTTCGCCCCACTAGTAATCAGGGCATGTACGTGGGCGCGTAATTAATATCGAATTGTAAGGCAAAAATCCCTTAAAAAGGAATGAGTTAATAAGAAAGAAAGCTTAGTTGGATATTGAGGAGACACAGATAATAGGGTCATCGCCAAGAAGACATAATGTGCCAAGTGCGACTAGTTGGATTATCAACCAGTGCTCTAACGAACAATGAGTTGAGACCCAAGAGTATGATATGTAAAAGTAAGATTGCTCGTACGTGTTTCTTTTACAACTGTCATGCATCTACAATCACATGAATTAAGACGCGTGTTAAACATCTAACGAGGTAAGGAAAAAAATCTAGCTAACCAGGTAAGTGATAAACACTGTTCTCTTACTTCCTCAGTAAGTATTCTCTGTCTATATAAGGATGAGGTGAAGGGAAAATCCACTCACCCTAAGGATGAGATTGGAACGAGAGGATGAGCTTTGAGATGCACCTGTTAAGATAAGTTTTGCAGCATTACTGTCATGAGAGCAGGTCTGTTTAGCTTAGTAATGAAAATGGTAAAACTTTGTTGTATGATTCTGATATTCAAGTGAGAAAGGAAATGAACTAGATGGAAAGATCGTGACAAGTTTTCTGTGGTTTAACATTTAGGGGCTGCTAATCTACTCAATGGAAGTCCAGAGTTGATGTTTGAAACTGCCAAAGTTCAGGTTTTGTGAGGATTCTGAGTCTCTGAACTGAATCTTACTTGTATGTGTGGCTGTATGAAACGAAGACAGGCGTAAAACGCTGATTCTGTGAAAGATGCTTGTTTGATGAGCTTGCATGTGATGTTTATGGATGATATGCCTCTGTTATGAAAAAGTATATGTATGATGAATATGTAAAGAAAGAATGAGCTCAATGATATGTTTCTATTCTAAAGGAAAATGTATGTATGTATGTATGTATGTATGTATGTATGTATGTATGTATGTATGTATGTATGAGTGTGTGCGGAAGTATGTCTTTGTTTGTTATAAGTCTCTACATGAGTCTGAAAGCACGATTCTGTTTGTCATGAAAAGAGTCTGCATGTGAAGGGAAAAGTGTGTTTTTGTCTCTACATGAGTTTGTGCATGAGTTGCATAAGTCTGCATGATGAGTTTGCTTGTGTATGAGTCCGCCAGGACAATAAAAACAAATTCTGATAAGGAAAAACTGTGGTCATGGCAAAAAGATCATATAGTGTAAGACCTAATTTGGGACTATAGCATCATATAGGGATACGAAACCACATAGTGTAACACCTAGTTTAGGACTATGGCATCATATGGGGAAAGAAGATGAATGACGGTTGGGAGAATACCAAGCGATGAGGGGCAAATCTCAAAACGTTTAGGCAAATCCTTATCGTCGAAAACACCATTTACTGAAATGTGGAAGCCTTTGTGGTTGTTCTCTGATAAGTTGAAGCCTCTGTAGCTGTCCTTTGTTATACGTGAGTCTTTACGACGATATTTGTTATATAGAGTCTTAGTGGACGACTCTGTGAATGCACCTTCGTGGCGAAGTATGTTAAAGCGGATGTCTTTGTGGTTGATTCTGTTTTATAAGAGTCTTCGAGGCTGTATCTATTAAATGCGCTCCTGTGGCGAAGTCTGTCAAAGTGGATGCCTTTGTGGCCATCTAACTATATGGACACCTCTATGGCTATCTTCTATATGAGTTTGGACGCCCTTACGGCTATCTAATCTGAATAGGTGCCTTTGTGGCTATTTGATGTTATGTGGACACCTTTGTGGCCATCTAACTATATGGACGACTCTATGGCTATCTTGTATATGTGTTTGGACTCTTGCAACTATCTATGTCAAAGAAAGACTTCTGTGGTTATCTATGTCAAGTGTACGCCTTTATGGCGTGGTCAGTAAAATTGGCCTTCGTGGTAATGTTTCGAAGACAACATTGATTGAGCGAACTTTGAATGAAAGCGCAACCAATGAGCTTGAGACGATGAAAGACTGGTGAGGAACATTTTATGCTGAAAGCGGACGAAGCCTACCTTGTCCACCAGAATGAAAGGTGAATTAGAACATATTTCATGAGTTCAAGCCCACAAGTGGAACAATTGTGATTAAAGATGAGTTTGGATGGGCGGTGCGTTTACCTGCGGTTAATGTAAAAACAGCGGTGACGGTGAGATTAGATACTGTAGCAACACTATAGCGTAAGACAAAAAGTAGGCTAAACGCACCGCACAACACTCAATCGTCCATCCAAACTCATCCTAAGGTAAGAATGCTTACAGAGTGCGAAAGAAGATATAATAAGTGAAGGTTTAATATTCGTAACACTAATTTTAGTAAGTACCTGCTTAAGAAGTACAGGAAAGTGCAATGCTCTAAGCTTAACAAGAAATAATAAATAATTGTGTGAAAGTTGTTTCACTAAGTTTTTATGAATTTACTATGAATGTAACTGATTTCAACAATATAAAGAATAGTGCGTCAGGAGACGATGTCAGGGCTATGCTAGGAAGCAATGGACTAAGTTGTTACGCACACAAAGAAAGAATGAAAGAAAGAGGAAAACGTAAGAGAAAGAAGTATGAAAAGTCTTAAGGCTATATGATAACGACTAAGCTATACAAAAAACTATTGGCAAAGTTGAAGTCTGCTCATAAGATATTAAGTAATACTTCAAATATTATATACAAGGTATTTTAGGAGAAAGAGATTAAAGAAATTTTATTAGACATTGTTAGTATAGTTACATAGGTGAGTAGAAAAAGTTTAGGTTAAATTTGTTATAGGAAATAACACCTAATATTCGGATCTGGTCGATCGGGTCGAGTAGGGGTGTTACATGTTTCAATAATATTGAGAAAGAAGGTTGGATGGGTAAGAAGGAAGACATTGATATGATATTTGCTTAAAAATTTACAAAAGGATCTCAACAAGCATCATATCTTTCAACTTCGCAGTACGCCATATCAGCTTATTCGAGAACAACAATTTCTTATACGAGATTCTGTAGTGCGGTATATTAAAACAACAGAACAAAACAGATACCATTCATGATGTCGACAATTACAACACCCTCAGAGATATTTGTAGTAGCTAACCTGACAAATGGGGCAGATCATCCAAAGGAACGGATGTTAATAGGGGTTCATTTGAGAAGAAGGCTTCGAAATTTCCGACCACAGTTTTACGCAACTCTTCAAGAGATTCCGTTGTGCAAACAGCATTATGAGGAGACATGACTACATTATCCAATGCAAGGAGCTCAACGGGAACATCAGGTTCATGCTCAAACACATCCAAGCCGGCACCTCGGATCTCTCTCTTAATTAAACACTGCACCAACTCCTTCTCATCAATGATGGGTCCACGAGCTATGTTAATAATGACCCCATCCTTCCCCAACGCTGACAACACTTCCTTGCTAATCAGGTGGTGTGTTTCATCAGTTAAAGCACAGCAAATTATAAGGGCATCGCAATTAACCGCCAGTTCAACAACATTGGGATAAAAAGTGTACGGTACTGAAGGTTTTTTGCTTCTTGAATTGTATGAAATAGAACAGCGAAATGCCTCCAGTCTTTTAGCGACTTCTGTTCCAATACTTCCTAATCCAACAATTCCCACTTGCTTACCACCAAGCTGAAATTCTTCAATTACCAAATTATAAACAAACATTACGTACATAATTTAAATCTGACGGAAAGAAAGGGTAAGATTACGACCTTATAGCCAAGAGGATAGTTTCCTTGGGAAGACCATAGCCCTTGCTTGACATAGCGGTTAGCAGCCGAAACCTTCCTAAAAACGTCGAGCAACAATCCCACCGCGGAATCCGCACAATCAGTGGAGAAAATGGTTCCAGCGCCAGCCACTGCGATGCCACGGCGTCGGCACTCGGAGAGATCGATGTGGTTAATGCCCTGGCTAGTGGTAACGACCAAGCCCAGGCGGGGCAAAAGGCGGATAGTATCAGCGGTGACAGAACCGCTAGCTGATGTGAGAATGGCTTGTACGGACTGTGCATGGGTGAGCAAGAACTGGGGAAGAGGGAGTGGGGATTCGAACGGTTTCAGGAATTGGAATTTGGGTGAGTGGAAGAAATGGTCACCGAAGATGCTGAATGCTGCCGGGGGTTTCAAGATGAGGACATAGGGCAAGTCGTTTTGGGGAGGCTGAGATTGGTTTTCAGCTGCTACCGCCATTTGCTTTGTTAGTGCTTTACACCGGTGCCGTGTGCGATAGGTGCGGATTTTGTAAGATTTTTGTTTTTGTTTTGGTATAATTTGTAAGATTCTTTACATTATGGGTAAATGTTCTAATTTGAGCTGAGAGGGTGAAACCTTTATAAATGATTCAATATTGGCTTGAACTCTAGAGAAGTGTTTAAAGATCATTAGTTGAACTTGATATACAATATTTAAGAAAATCTTATTTTAGTACTTTTGAAAAAATATGACTTTTATTTTAGCACTTTCAAAAATATTGGACTCTTATTTGATCACTTTGAAAAATTTAACTTTCATTTAAATATATTTATGAAAGTTAGGCTCTTATATGACCATTTTTAAAAGTTTAGTTTTATGAGAGCAAACCCTGAAAGGTTGGGTCTAAATTGAATCTTTAGTCTTCTTTTCTTTTCTTTTTTTTATGTCCAATAAGTCAATGCTTTTT
>CM025141.1:16634293-16653768 GCA_013467495.1 Gossypium gossypioides
TTTATTTATGGTTGTTAGAAATATTTATTTATAGAAAACACAACCATTTATTAAAAACAATTCAATTAAGTACTTACACTGAAAAATAAATCAAATAGAACATAAAATTAACTCTTGGATAAAGATTGACCCATTTATTATAGCAAATTAAAAGTTATTTAATTAATTAGAAAATATTTTCTAGAAAATTTTATAAAAAGCAATTCACAGGAAAGATTGAAGGGGTCACAAAATGGTCTCACTTAAAATCTGACCTCTGAGACAGAATTTCTTTTAATATACTGATCAAGAAAATAGTATCTAAGTCGATTATTTGAAATTAAAGTGAAAAATTAGGGGTATAATAAAGTGAGTGAGTTTTTATTCTGATCAACTTAATCACCTCAATAATTTTTAAGGCGTTAACCCCATATGAAAAGACTTGACAAATGGTGAATGGACCGGACCAACGAGATTTTAACTAATCAAAGAAGAACTTTAATATGGAATTAAATAACAAAATCTGTTGACCAGCTTCAAACTCATGAACTCGAATATGTTTGTCATGCCTCATTTTTAGTTCTTTTTACATAGCTTGGCATTTTCATATATGAACATCCAAAGTTCGTCTAATTCATTAAGCTGCAACATTCGCTTCTCTCCAGCAAGTTTGAGGTCCAAATTAAGCTAATTGAGAGCCCAGAAAGCTCTATGTTCTAACTCTAAAGCTGCAACATCCTTAGTGGGATTTTGAATGTTGTCTGGTAGGCCTATAAAGCATCATCTAGTCTCTTGGACCAATCTCGTCAGTTTGGCCAGACTACCTTCTCGAGTATGTCTTTTAACTCCTTGTTTGCCAACTCAACTTGCTCATTTTTCTGTGGTTGGTAAGCTGTGGCAATCTTATGCCTCACTCCATGTTTTTCGAGCAACCATTTCAACCATTTGCTCACAAAGTGAGACCCTTCATCACTAATGATGGTCATCAGGGTTCCAAACCTTATGAACACATGCTTCTGTAAGAATTTCATCACTACCTTGACATCATTTGTCGGATATGCCTTGGTTTCAATCCATTAAAAAACGTAATCAACTGCTACTAAAATGTACTTGTGACCAAAAGAAGAAGGAAAAGGACCAAGAAATTTAATACCCCAAACATCAAATAATTCTACCTCAACAATGTTCGTTCGTGGCATTTCATTTATGTTGGTTATATTTCCACTCCTCTAGCATCAATCACAAATTTTTACATAAGCATACAAATCTTTGAACAAATTCGACCAAAAGAAACCAGCTTGTAAAGCTTTGGCTACAGTACTTGATCCTCCGAAGTGTCCTCCACTCAGAGATAAATAACAATGATATAAAATTTCATTTACCTCGTATCTTCCACACATCTCTTGATCATTTGGTCTCCGCATTATTTGAACAAGTATAACTCTTCCCAAAAATAGTATCTCACATCGTGAAAAAACTTTTTTCTTTGTTGATACATCTTATCGGGTTGCATCACACCACAAGCTAAATAGTTAGAAAAATTAGAAAAAAAAAGTTATTTTGGATGTGACTTACCTTAAGTACGTGCTTGTCCAGAAATGTCTCCTTAATGGGTGTAAAAGGAAATGTCTCTTCTTGCTGCTCCAATTTGGATAAGTGATCTGCAACTTGGTTTTCTAACCCTTTTCGATCTTGAATTTTTAGATCGAACTCTTGAAGTAGAAGTACCCACCGAATTAGTCTTGGCTTGGCATCTTTCTTGGCAAGTAAGTATTTGATAGTCAAATGGTACTTACAAGATAAGATCGAAACTTATCAAAAGCAAAAACAATAGCAAGTAACTCTTTTTATGTTATCGTGTAATTTAGTTAAGCTCTCATCAAAGTCCGACTTGTATAGTAGATGGGATGAAAAACTTTGTTCCTTCACTGGCCAATTATAGCTCCTACCATGAAGTCATTTGCGTCACATATCAATTCAAATGGAGATTTCCAAACTAGTGTGACAATAATTGGTGCAGAGACCAATTGATTCTTCAGATCATTAAAAGCTTTCGAGCATTCTTCATCGAAATTGAGTGTTGTGTCCTTCTTCAATAATTTGCATAAGGTTTTAGCAACCTTGAAGAAGTTTTTGATGAATCTCCGATAATCTGGCATGTCCCAAAAAGCTCTTAACACCCTTTACAAATGTTGGAGGTGGGAGTTTCTCTAACATTTACCTTTTCTTTATCTACTTCGATCCCTTTTCTCATTATCCGGTGCCCCAAAATAATACCTTCTTGTACCACGAAATGACATTTTTCCCAATTGAGCACAAGACTTGTTTCTTCGCATTACCTTAATACATTGGCCAAATTGTCTAGGCAGTCATTGTAAGTGACTCCGAACACTAAAAAATCGTCCATAAAAATTTCCAAAAACTTCTCAACCATGTTAGTAAAAACTGCCATCATACGTCTTTTAAATGTAGCAGGTGCATTACATTAACCAAAGGGATACGTCTAAAAGCAAATGTATCATACGAGCATGTGAATGTTGTTTTGTATTAATCCTCCGGATCTACTATGATCTGGTTGTATCCCGAGTATCAGTTTAGAAAATAGTAATAGTCTCGCCTCGCGAGTCTATCCAACATTTGATCCAAGAATAGCAAAGGTATGGCGCCCCAAACCTGGCCGGGATGGTTCGACCCAAATTTTGAACGTCACATTAGCCACCGAAGTGACTCTTTATTTAAACCACCACAAAGCACACTAATCGACCAATCACACCACACAATCATTTAGAGAATACTTAAAATTCTAGAATCATGCTTCCGCTGCGTTACTCTAATCATCAAATTAACAACAAGACTAATTTGTAATTTAGTATTTAACAGGTAATTACCTCAAAAACTTAAGTTAAACATACATGCATGCAGTTGGGTTTTTTTTAAAAGGCTATATTCGTAGGGACTTGGAAAACCATTTTGTTTAAAAATATATAATTAGATTTAAAACGTAGTATAGTAAAATGTTAGAAAAACACTATATCATAAGGTTTGAAAATAGAATTGTAGAATTGTACATATTAGTCTTGTTCTGGAAAATCTATTTAAACATCACGCACACTTCATCAAGTTATCATTTAATTAGTTCAAAGGCAACTAACAATTTACGTAACTAGTCTAATTTTACATTTCATGCACATTAACTCACTATTACTTTCCAAATCACACATAAAACATCTAAGACTTACCTTAATGACCAACGACTCTTCAACCTGCACTTATAAGTTAGTCAAGCAATTAATCATACTTTTCATCAAGCATTCACAATCCACCATTTAATCATCTATCTCAAAAAGTAATAAAAGTTTCAAATCAAACCAATTCAATAGTCCATAATGTCCAATTATAACCCAACGGTTATAAAAAAGTCTAACTCTAAATCCCACTATTTGGTCCCACATTGCCTTCCTCATTTGATTTGGGAACACATCAAAATACCTAGGTGTAGCCTAGTTTTTGGATCACATGGATGACTCACTTCCACACCTCTCCACAAGCTATATCACTGCAATTTTTTAAAAGGGAGTGTGAGCTTGTTGAAGCTTAGTAAGTGCTCAAACATACTACAGATAAACATAGTATTTAGGTTAAGTGAAATAGGCATATTTTAATGATTCATTTTTTTATCACAGCTCACACAAGATAACAGTTCACACAAATTAAACGATTCACATAGAATTGGCAATTTGCATAAAATAACAGTTCATACATAATAATAGTTCATTCAATACAATAATTCGTTCATACCACATCGTAACTCATATATCTCAAATAATTTTAAATTGACATTTTTGTGATTATAAAACATATAGGGGACTCTATCACCACCTATAAGTGGACTCTATCACCACACATTGGATAAACAGATCTCCTTATAACGCTTCACTTTTGGACTCAAAGAGCCCTACGCTGTCTCCGATATAAGTGTAGCATGAATACTCAACATTCCTTTATCTCTCCAACGTATCTCCGATCCAGAATCCTATTACATGCCAACTATATCCAATGGTTCTATAAGGTCACAATGCCAACATATCTCTTATAACACATTCAAAATATTTAGTATAATAAGGCTCGCAATTAAGTAGAGCTTGCACAATATAGCACAATTCGCAATTCACAAGTCGTAATAAAACATGGTTTGCAAATAATATAACTTTCATGCAACATCTATTACACACATAATCACAATTCACATATCATTCATGTCATAGCTCACATAAATCATAGTTCACATATTTTATTTAGCATAGGGCACGCAACAGCTTAGCTTACAAACAATACAACTTAAAATCTCTCAATACATAGTTTGGCAAATTAATACAGTTCGCCATATTAATACAAGTCACCAAATTAACACAGTTCGCCATAATAATATAATTCGCTAAGTTAGCATGGTTCACAAGATAACATAGTACACAAATATAATTGACTTGCACTAAAGTTAAGCTCATACCTAGCATTTCACGATAATATAATTTTACACTAATCAAAGCTCGTAATATCGTAAAACTCATAATTTGCTTATGGGTTCGTGCATGCATAAATGTGCATTATCAATAAAATTCACATGTTATAAAAGTCCACATTATAATATTTATGATTTTTTATATTCGTTCGCAAGCATTACAAAACCATATACGAATATATATGATATATATAACAAAGCCCATGCATATATAATATATATAACAAAGCCACACCTATTTTATATATATAACAAAACCCCTATACATATATATTATATGAAACAATACCCCTTAACGCTTATATATAATCATAAACACATATATATTATATAATAAATCCCTAAACGCATATATATAGTGTATATGTAACATAACCATAGACACATATATGTTATATATATAGCAGGACCCACACATATATATTATATATATAACAAGACCATGCACACATTGTTATATTATATATATACCTACCTATAGTACAACAGCTTATGCAACTACTCACACTTACTAATATGCACACACACACACACACATGCAACCTTTAAATGCACAATTTCACACACTTGTCACGTCAAATTCTATGGTTTATAGCTAAGGCTGGCATATTTCATATTATATAACTACATACACATTTTTTTTAAGTTCATGCATTTTGCACCATTAAAATTGCACAGCATGCATACTCAACAATTCAAACAAAATTACAAGGATTTGCACCAGGAAAAAGTTGAGATTCTCATACCATAAGTTAGGGTTCGCAAGCCTCACTTCGACTCTCTAGATCTCACAATTCATGCAAAAACACTGCACGCAAATGCACTCACCTGTAGCTCACCACGACTCGTCGAACTAGACAACTTTCTACTTGCCTTTATCCTAGTTTGTTGAGGCTCCACCAACGTTTTTAGCTTCGCACAAAAATATACACATTACTAAGCATTCAAAAACAATCTAGCTTACTCTCTTTGTGTTCCTACAATAACTCTCCATTCACACATACTTATTCGGCTTATTCTGTACAATCTATTTTGCTTAATTTCTTCTTTTTAACTTAATTAAGTCATTAATTTCTACCTCCTAATTTCCTAAGTTGTGCTTGACTATAGATCTAGGCTGACAATTCAGCTCAATTTTACTAGACACTACTTTTCTTGAAAAACCATCGTTCATCCTTATTCTCAAAAGAAAACCATTTAATTCATGCAATTACTTAAAAAAATTTAAATTGAATTTGTAAACCTCGTAATATCGTCAAAATATACTGAAAATCATTTTAAAAACACCTCTCAGCTCTTTATTACGAGATTCACCATTTTTATGCAATAGATAGCTTTAAAAACATAGATCTTTAATTTTCTTTCCTAGATCTAGGAAAATTCAAATTAAAAACACCTAATAAAAATTTAATACATAAGAAAATAATAGATTTACCTTTAGTTTAAAAACCTCTATGAATTTGCACCAATTGAACAAAAATGAGCTAAGTTTAGGTGAGAAATTGGAGAAGAATGAGTGATTTTCTTGCAAAATTGAAGGAATAGTGTTTGGATGCCAAGAAAATCTAAAAGATACATAAAATTTGAGAGAAAACTTTCAATCTTAGATCTAATAGAATTTTAAAATGATGAAGGCATGGAGGGAAAATTGGGACAACAGGTGGCTTTTATAGTTTTTTTAAAATTGGGCTATTTCCCTCTAAATCCTCCCCTATTTCTCCATTGTTCTAATAGCTCTCTTTTTTAACTACTAGTATTAATTTACACATTTAACCTCTACTTTAACCACTATTCCAAATCAGTCCCTATTAATCTTTACTAATGCCTCGATTATTAATACCATTATTATTTTATTTAATTATTATTATTTTACTATTATTAACTAATTAATTATTTTATCCTATTTCAGCTTCTACGACACAAAACTAGATTTTCCTCTCGAGCCCATAAACTAATACCCAATTCTACTAACCCGATTTTCTGGATGTGACAAAAGGAAAGTGGTTTTTTGAGTCCCTTTGTTCATTTTTCAGTAATCTATACAAATTCTCCATCTTGTAATTGTTCTGGTTGGTATCAACTCATTTTTTTCATTCTCCATGACTGTAATGCCTCTTTTTTTCGACATGAACTAGACCAGCCTTACCCATGAACTGTTTGAGATGGGGTAAATTATACTCGCATCTAACCACTTAATAATTTCCTTTTTTACCACATCCTTCATAATAGGGTTCAGTCTCCGTTGTCCATTAATCGTTCCTTTTTCGCCATCCTCTAAGATAATTTTGTGCATGGACACGAATGGACTAATACCACTGATATCGACTATGGTCCATCTGATAGCCTTTTTAAATTGTTTCAACACTCCGATCAATTTTTCTTCCTACTCTTTAGTTAGCTTGGCTGAAATAATCACAGGCAAAGTAGAAGCATCACCTAAATAAATGTTTTTTAAGTGTGAAGGAAGTACCTTAAGTTCTAATTTACATGGCTCATCGGTCGATGCTTTGGTTGGACGTGCTCGGAGTTTGCTAATTCCAAAGGTTCAAAGTAGGATTGTGGAATAAATCCCCTTGAGTTGGTGATAAGTGCAAAAAGTAACAAGTTTAATCTCGTTCTTAATGCGTTTTTGGGTGATTATTCGATGTAAACTTGTGAATTTTATGCTCCTAATCCTTTAAATTTGTGTTTCTATCCTTAGGAGAGCATTTGGGAGTAAAAGGAGCAAAAAATGAGTGAAAATTGTAAAATCGGAGTCAGGTATAGGGGCTACATGGGTTGGACCATTCCACATGACCTGTACACACGACCGTGTGAGCCACATGGGCTACCACACATCCATGTGGCAAGTCGTGTAAATTTCATGAATTGCATTCCAAATAGTGGAAAAACACGATTTTTAGGGGTTTTTTGGGGTATTCTAATACCTATATATGACAAAAATAAGAAGATATGAGTGAGTCGTCATAGAATAATCAAGAAAATAACTTGAAAAACACCATTGAAGCGGATTCTGAAGTAGATTTCAATCAGGATTGAAGATTCCCTTTTGATTTCTTTGGAGATTATTATTAGTTTCTTTGTTTCTTATGGTTATACTATATTTTGGATGTTTTTATTTGCAAGCATGAACTAATTTTCTAGATATCTAGGGAAGATGAACCCTATGATGAATTCTATCGTTTGATTTCTATTTTACACAATAAATACTTAGATCTTGTTCTCAATTATGTGTGCTTAATTCTTTATTTAATATTTCTAGACTATTAATCCATGTTTGATGTGCTTAAATCAGAGGAGGAATATACCTTATTTAAGAGTAGATTTAGTGCAGTTGAGTGGAGTTGCATGCAATCCTAGAAATAGGACAACATAAATCTACCGGATTAGAGTCAAATCTAATAGGGGAATCCATAGATCGAGTTAATATGATAATAGGGGTTTTAATTAGAAAAAAATTTCAATTAATCAACCTAGAGTCAGTTGCTCTTATTCTTGAAGAGAGAATTTAGCATAATTTAGGGATTTCTACGGATTGTAACATCCCAAAAATCAGGGTTAGTAAAATTGGGTTTGTGAATCGAGAGAGTGGTCATGCCCTAATTTTTTAGATTATCTATGCATTTTTAAGAAATATATGAGGTATTTGTTTGTTGCATAAGTTTTAGTGAAACGTTCCTTGAACCTTAAGTTCAAATCCCTTCTCTCTCACCATTTTTATTATTTTGTAAATTTTGCCTTAAACCTTAGTATGTGACATGCCTTGTTTTTTAAATAAATATTAAAAAAATATTTCAAAAATGAGGAAAAAGCTTAATGGTTAAAATAAATATGAGAAAGCATGAAAGTTAAATGAGGTCCTAAGTTCGAATCCTTTCCCTTGCGAAATAATTAAATTTTGCAAATTCCCTTATTTTTTTTAATGTGTATGTCATCCATACCCTTGAACCCTAAGTATAAATACAACTTTTTATTTTATTTTTTAGCCTTTAATTCAATTTTACTTACCCTATCCATTCACCTTCTTCCTCTCCTCTTTTCTCTTCAATTTTCTTTCTTTCTTCCATTGTTCTCGTCGCCTACACCTTCAATTTTACCATCTCTTTCTTCTTCTTTTTGCATCAAGATTGTGCACCATCTCCTTTAATCTATTGCTGCAATTTATCCTCATCTAAATAATCCCCAAATTATAAACATTGAACCTCAAGATCGATCCCGAACATTGCTAAGAAAGTGTCATTGTCATTTCTCTCAACTAGCTTGGGTGAGATATTTTTTTCTCTTCAATTTCTTGATTAATCTTGTCAATTAAAAACCAAAATTTTCAGATCTAAAATTTGGGGGATTTTAAATGATTCCAAAGGTAATTTTTTAGATTTTAAAGAGATCTTAATTTAACCCCAATTTTGGACACCATGGGTGGTAGTGCGTGCGCCTATGTGCAAGAAAGGGGGTTATTTTGTTTCTTGAGTCTTGTCCATATTTTTCCAGAATTAAATTGTGTTCTTGAACCCTCCTAATTATAATTCAATCAATGTTAATTAGGGAGATACGTTCTTGATCAATTAGCCAATCGGATCCCATAAATCGTGAAGCGTAAGTGCAATAAAGGATAACTAGTTTGTTATTTCGACATAGTTGTTGGGTAAAGGTTGTGAATTGATTAAATGAAGGAATTTAATCATTAATTAGCTATTTATTTTCTAGTATATTATTGAATTAGGTGCTGACCCAAACGCCCCAAATCATCCGTAAAGGCGAAGAACGATTGTACGTATGGTTCGCATCGATACAATGTAAAGAATCTAACTAGTTTGGATTCATAAAATAGTTATAATTTCAACAATAGGTTTGAACTCATAAGTGGGTGTTTGGGGGCTGGTTTAATGGTAAATTGATTGAATTTATATTGAATTTTGGTTTAGGTTCGTTTAAAGAATTATTAAGGAAAATTGGAAGATTCGCTAGTGTGCTACGATGAAGCGAAAAATAAGGTGTGGGGTCCTAAACTCATAAAATTGTTTGAAAAATGTTAAATATCATGTTATATTTGATAAATTAGCTTGTTGATTGGATTGGCTTAATAGCCAAATTATTGATTTTGTGAGTGGCCAAACCAGGTATGTTTCGAGCCTTAAAAGATTGACATATTAGAGAAATTGCTAGTTTGATAGTATGAATGTTTGATTGAGTTTGTAATTGCATATTTGAGCTATGAGAATGTTTGACTAAATGATATAATGTGTTGAGATATTAAGCTTATGTACGATTTAAACGCATGAGATATTTGTTATATTGTGTACTGAAAAGGGTGTTATTTATGCACAATGAAAATCTGTAAATTATGTGAAATTAAACGATATTGATTGATAGCAACACAATGGTAATTTGAAAGATTTGGAACAATGTGTCCATTTACTGAAAGTATGTGATTATTGAGGACATGCTGAGCATGTCAAATGAATGTGAAATGTATTGAGATATGATTATGTATGAGATTGTGTGACATATTGCATATGCATTGGGTTGGGATTTTGTGGTTGACGGAAGAGTTCTGTGTTGTACCGGTGGCATATTAAGTCTGCATTATTTGTAGTCAGTGCACTACACCTAGAGTATCGAGGGGAAGGACGATTTATCACATTTTTACTGGTAGCTTGTGTACATTTTTACTGGCAGAATTTTTTGCATATTGTTATCGGTGGTTTTAACCACAACGGGATTAAGCCCATAATATTTTGGAGTTCGAATGATGGGTTCTAGGGAACTCGTGGTGTGTAGCAAATGGCATGGGTAGGAACCTTTTTGCATTACATCATGCTCACGACATATTCGAATGTTATTGATTTATGTTACGTATTATATTGTGTTGTATTGAATGGTATCGAAATTAATGATTGTTACTGGAATGAATGATGACCCATGCTCATACACCGTTTGACATCAATTTCATAATGACTATGTAATAATATGAAATTCCTATGATGTTTTGTTTTTTTTCTATTAACGCTAATCTGTTTCACTGTATTTGATATTTATGTTTGTTTAAATAATTGTTCGACTCACACTGAGCTTTACATAAGCTCACCCCCAATAGTGTTTAACTTTTCAGGTAAACCTCGAAATTAGGACTGGACTCAGCATTCGGGGAATCACCTTGGACCTCGGATTATTTTTTTAAATAAGTATTAATCAATCTCTATTGGTTTTGGTTTGTAATTTTTAATGACTTCTAGTTTGTGGTTTGGTAACTTTTCTTCTAGGATTTTTGCATATATGGATTACTTAAGCATAATAACCGGATAATGCATGATATCGGGCTTAAGTAAAATTTGATATTGTTCCCAATTTTCTGCTGCATTGCAAAGGAATCATTTTTGAAAAACAAATCAATAAGGCAACTAAGTTTCCAAAATGACTTGAAAAATGGTTTTTCTGCTGCATTAGTTTAACAGCTAGTGTTTTTTTTAAAGAAGAGTGACAAGCAAATGGTTTTCCTAAAACAACACTATCAACAATAAAATGAATCCTAAGTATACACAACCTAATGAATGAATGCTTTTAAGCTAACTCAAAGTACAACAATGGTTTTTTCTAGATTGAGTTTATTTAAGGTCTTTAAAAGTAACGTAAGTTAGCTTAGCCATTTCAGTGGCTAATGTAACCTTCTGAATCTAGCCATAACGCCTAGGCCGGGTTTAGAAGGTTACACAGATCAAGATACTAAATGAAGAAATTGCGTAATTTAGATTGATAGTGACAAATGAAATCTAGGTGAATTTTTCTTGGGTATTGTTTCGCTTCTTGGTTGTTTACTCAATTATTTTCCTGATTTGTTCTTTGTCGCATTCATAGTTAATTAATTTAGTTAATTTTAGTTTTAAATCGATAACTCAAATTTATCTATTAAATAATATAAAGACAATAATTACTAGTACTTTTTGTCTTCGTGGGAACGATATCTTTGCTCACCGTAGCTATACTATTAATTGATAGGTTCACTTGCCTTAGTCAAATTTTTAGTTGGTTTAATGGACATCAGTTACCTTCTAGCAAAGCTAAGTATTCTTCCCCTTCTTCATCACTTGGAGGGTTTGACATTAAAACTCGCTCCAATAAGTCCTCAATAAAATTGAGTTCCTATTCTGCGGTTAACTCTTTTAATTCAGATACTGCAAAACATTTATCAATTGCGTCAGGAAGTTAAATAGATTTAAATACATTAAACATTACTTGGTTGTCCTAAACACGCATGGTAAGTTTGCCTTTCTGGATATCAATTAAAGTCCTTCTGGTTGCCAAGAAAGGTCTTCCCAAGATGATTGACACCTCTTTGTCTGCTTCAAAATCTAGAACAACAAAGTCAGCAGGACAAATGAATTTATCTACATGTACCAATACATCATCGATTTTTCCTTCTGGATATGCTAAAGATCGATTTGATAACTGAAGCGTAACAGTAGTAAGTCTAACTTCATCTATCCCTAACTTTCTGAATACTGACATGGGCATCAAGTTTATGATCATACCCAAATCGCACAATGCCCTTGCCACAATAAGATGTCTCGATAGTACAAGGGATGGTAAAACATCCTAGATCTTTTCAACTTTAGGGGTAGCTTATCTTGCAAGAATGTGTTGCACTCCTTTGTCAGTGCTACCGTCTCAAATTCTCCAAGTTTTATCTTTTTAGATAAAATATCCTTCATAAATTTGACGTAATTCAGCATTTGCTCAAGGGCATCGACCAACGGGGTATTGATATGAAGTTGTTTGAGTACGTCTAAGAACTTCTTAAATTGAACTTTTTGCTTCTGCTTCTGAAGCCTTTGAAGGTAGGGTGGTAGAGGATTCTTAACTTGTACTGTGTAATTCTTCTATTGCAACATTTTTTCTACATCTAGCAAAGACGTTAGTTTATCAAAATTGACTGGTTTAAGGGTTACCTTATCAAAGTTTACGAACTTTGGTTCTTGTAGAACTAGAATTTTAACACTTAGTTGAACCTTTTCTTGAACATCAGTTGGCTCCTCTTCAAGTTCGATAGTATTGGGCTCTAATTTCCTTCTATTCCTTAGAGTCAATGCTTTGTAATGTTCTTTACTCGGATTTCTTGGATTTTTCATATCACTAGGAAAAGTGCATTGTGGTCGGTTTCGAAGTTTAGTAGCAAGCTGGCCCATTTGGTTTTCCAAATTTTTCAATGTGGCTGCTTGGCTTTGGATTAAAATGTCGCGCCATATATGCCTTCAACAGGTTCTCCAAACCATTGGAAGGTTCAACTTGTGGTGGTTTCTGAAATTATTGGGTAAATCCAAGTGGCTGGGTTGGTCTGGGTTGTACGTAAGTGTTACTGGCTTCAGTTTGTTGGTTCTCCAAGAAAAATTCGAGTCGTTTCGCCATGATGGGTTGTAAAAATTAGACTGTTGTCCTTGCCTACCTTTGTTCTGGTTTTAACTACCTATGTAATAAATGGACTTTGGGTTTGATGGGCAATTTTCAAAGAAGTGCCCTTCCCCACAGTATACACAGGCTCTATTCTCGAATAGATTAGGCGGCTGAGCTACAACATTGTTAAACCCATTAGTAGTAAAATTCTTAAGCATTGAAGATATCGAAGATACCTGGGCTTTAAGTGAAGTGAAGTCATCCACTTTATGTACTCCTACTACTCGTCTTCTTAAAGCTGCTTGGTTGGTTGGGCACTGGTAATTATTGCTGGCAATTCTCTCAATTATTTCATAAGCCTCATTATAATACTTAGAAAAGATAGAACTATTCACTGAAGCATCTACCGCCATCCTCGTATGAGCGTTGAGACCATTATGGAATGTCTCTAGCTGAATACAATGCATAATTTCGTGATGAGGGAATTTTCATAATAATTCTTTTATTCTCTCCCATGCCTCATATAGGGTTTTATTATCCATCTGTTGGAAAGTCATGATCTCATTCCGCAACTTAGCATTCTAGCTAGGTGGGAAATACTTCATAAGGAAATGTTCTGCCCGTCTTGTAATTGAATCTGGTGGCAATGAGTTTAACCAAGTGCGAGCTCTGTCCCTTAGTGAATATGGGAACAACTTCAGTCTTAGTTCATCTTCAAGTACTCAGGCTAGCTTGAAGGAACCACTCACCTCCATAAACAACCTAAGGTGAAGGTGAGGACCTTAGTATCAATTTTAAGATTTACAAGGAGTAAGTCAATAATTTGTTCAATACTCATAAACACCTGAAACAATCATAGAAATAATGAAATTAAAATTTAACAAAAAAAAAACCCAAAATGCAAAATTAACAATTTCACAAATGCCTTTTAAAATAGTTCTCGACAATGGCGCCAAAAACTTGGAATGATGGAAATGTGCAAGTGTACACAATTGTATCAAGTAATAAAGTGATAAGTATATCGAGTTATCGTCTCCACAAGGACTGAACAAGCAAATATTTGTCAGAAATTATAACTTAAACAAATTGGTGAAGGTAAAATAATGTGAGTTGAAAATGTGATGCAATTAAATAAAGTGAATTACCTATCTAATTAAGTAAACTAAAGTTATCTAAGTATGAAATTAAACACAGAAAAGTAGGCAAGTCTTAAGAGTTTATCACAATGGCATATAAGTGTTAGAACAATCATCCTTCCTAGGTTAGAATTATTCAATTTATCAAAAGATGTTATGGAAATTTCGTGGCTAGATTGATCATTTATTAACCCTAATCACACTTAGTAAAATATTTAACTTAACTAGTTATTAAACCTATCTCACATAGTTCTATGTTTAATAGACTTAACATATTATAAGTAAAACAATTTACAGGGTTATGTAAGGTAATAATAGTTTTGGTATTATTATAGATTTAATCCCTTCATGATTACACATTACACCATAAAAGTATTATGTCAATAATTAAAACGTTGTTCAAATTAATTAATTAATTCATACATTCATTCACATTAATCATGCAACAAAAACTTAATCATTATTTTACTTGTATGAATAAAAAGATCAAAAAGCACAGAATATTTCTTAACAAAATTAAATAAAACAAATTGAGGAAATTAGATCACTCCAACACAAATGAATTTAAGCAATCATGATATTATTGAAAACCAAATGCTTAATTGAAACCATGTTTATGAATTGAACAAAATAAAAGATTAAAAAGGGAAGAGAAAACTCTAGCCGATTCTGAAAATTCCCAAGGCATAAATCGTTTGCCCATTCTTTTGTTCTTCTGGATTGTTGTCATAACTAAGAAATTTACTCCCAAAAAAGCCAACTAAGGTTACTCCCAGGGCTATGAAAAAGCTCTTTTTCAAGAGAGGAAAATAGGGGATGAGAAGGAAAAGAAAAAGCTAGTGGAAAGAAGAGAGAATGAGAATGAATGAGATAAATGTTTGATGAGTGAATAAGTGATTATGAGAGGCATTTGAGGGCTCTATTTATACTAATAGGTGAGGGCTAAAAATAGAATTTAGGTGCCCTAAATCACTCCCTCAAGTGGCTGGCCATGCTAAGTGGGAGGGAGGTTGGGATAGCTTTGCTATTTTTGACTTGTGGCTAGAAATAGAAGGTATAAAAAGGGGAAGGGTTGGAACAGCATTGAGAGAAATTTAAGGGGATATTTTGCAATTATTTTCATCATCTTTTAGAAGCTGATTTTGGACAAGGTTGGATAGTTTTGGGCTACTCCTTGGGCTTGTCCATCGTCCTTCTTTAATTGGTCAATTTGGGCCCTTTTCTTCCGTATCAAGTTGTCCAATTTTATCAAACAAAATTTAATTGGACCAAAATTTTTTTAGAAATTTTGAGAACATAAATTTGATCTTCCATGGCTATTAAATCATCAACTAATACTCCAAATATGCCCAGTCAATTAATTCTTCTAATGTGACTACTGAGCTGATTTTTCTTCCATTATGCAAAGTTGTCCAAAATTGGTCGAATTATGCATATTTACTATAAAAATAACTAAAATAAAAAATGTATCATAAATTAAGTTCAATTTAATTATTTTATAATAAGAGCATAAAAGTTGATAAAAATTACTTAGAATTTGCATGAATTAATGTTCAAAAGGTGTTAACTTCCATTTTTGACCAAACCTTATGACTTTCTTCCAAGGAGAAACTTTTAAAAACACTTTGTCACCTACTTCAAACGAGGTTTCTTTCCTTTTTAAATCAACATAAGTTTTCTTTCGATCTTGAGCAGCTTTCAAATGAGTTCGAATGATTGGAACTTTCTTTTCTGTTTCTCGTACCAAATCAGGACTAACCATTTTCCTTTCACTGAGTTCCATCCAACATGTGGGTGATCTGCACCTTATTCCATACTTGGCTTCAAATGGTAACATTCCCAAACTAGCGTGATGACTATTATTGTACACAATCTCTACCAGAGGAAGATATTTTTCCCAATTCAGCTCAAAATCTATCATACAGCTTTTGAGCGTGTCCTCTAGAACTTGAATCACTCTTTCAGACTGCCCATCTAATTGAGGGTGAAAGGTAGTATTGAATTGTAACTTGGTTCCCAACAATTCTTGCAGTTACTTTCAAAACCTCGATGTAAACCTTGGGCCTCAATCTGAAACTATGGATGTTAGAATCTCATAGAGGCGTACAATTTCAAAAATGTAGAACTCTACCAACTTTTCCAACAAGTAATTTGTACGTATTGGTAAGAAATCACTAACTTAGTAAGCTGATTTACGATTACCCAGACTGAGTTCTTCTTTGAATGATTGAGAGGACGACCCGAAACAAAATCCATAGTGATCTTGTCCCACTTCAACTTAAGTATCTCTAACAGATACAACTTACTTGAGGGAACTTGATGTTCTGCTTTAGTCCATTGGAAAATCAAACAACTTGAGACATATTTTGATATTTCTTTCTTCATTTCAGGCCACCAATACAAGCTTCTCAAATGACAATACATCTTAACAATTCTTGGATGAAGCGAGAAAGGTCCTTGATGGACTTCTTTCAATAGTTCTTGCCTTAACCTATTTCCAGTAGGCACGTACATTCTTTCCATAAATCAGAGTTTGCCGTCTTTTCCTAAACTGAAGTTCGTCACTTCACTAGACGTCATACGCTGCTTGTACACGTCACATTTCTCATCCTTTAACTATTCTTCCAAAATCTAGAAAAGGAAGATAGGTCGAACAATCAATTCTTCAAGGAGTGACCCATAATTTACTAGACAAACATTCGCTCGAAGAGATGACAAAACAACCACAATTTTCTTGCTTAAAGCATTTGCTACCTTGCTAGCCTTTCCAGGATGGTATTCAATTGCCAGATCATAATCTTTCATAATCTCCATCCAACGTCGTTGGCACAGATTCAAATCTTTCTACGTCATCAAATACTTTAAGCTCTTATGGTCCGAAAACACACGACACTTCTCCCATACAGGTAGTGTTTCCAGATCTTTAGCTCTAACACTACTGCTGCAAGCTTTAGGTCATAGGTTGGATAATTCTTTTCATGCAGCTTGAGCTAGAGAGATGCATACGCCACAACCTTTCTCCTTTGCATAAGCACACATCCTAACCAATTAAGGGATGCGTCAGTGTACATAGTATACTCCATGCTAGATTTTGGTTAGGCTAATATTGAATCCTCAGTTAGAACAACTTTCAACTTATCAAAACTTTTCTAAAACGTCTCTATCCATTCAAACTTTTCCTTCTTCTTTAGTAAACGTGTGAGAGGTGTTGCCAACATGGCGAATCCTTTTACAAACCTTCAGTAGTAACCCGCTAAACCCAATAAGCTACGTACCTCAGTAACATTCTTTGGCGAATTCCAATCAAGCACGACTTCACTTTATCAGGGCCTATCTTAATACCTTCAGTAGAAATAACATGACCAAGAAAATTAACTTCTCTCAACCAAAACTCACATTTGCTAAATTTGGTGTACAACTTGTTCTCGCGCAAAGTTCTTAGCACAATATTTTGGTGTTCCTCATGACTAGCCACACTTTTAGAGTAGATTAAAATATCATCAATGAAAACTAATACAAACTAATCCAAGTAAGGCTAAAACACCCTATTCATCAAATCCATAAATATCGCTAGCGCATTCATTAATCCAAACTGAATCACCAAAAACTCTTAATGTCCATACCACAAACAAAATGAAGTTTTCGGAATATCATTGCCTTTGATCTTCACCTAATAGTAGCCAAAACACAGATCAATTTTGGAGAAGATTGTAGTTTTACTTAATTGGTCAAACAAATCTTTTATTCGAGGTAGTGTATACTTATTCTTCATAGTCACTTTGTTCAGTTGGCGATAATCAATGCATAGACAGAGTGTCTCATCTTTCTTCTTTACAAACAAGATTGGCGCACCTCAAGGTGAAACACTTGGTTGAATAAATCCCTTATCCAAAAGATTCTATAGCTGTGTCTTTAATTCTTTCAATTCTAATGGTGCCATTCTACAAAGGGCACTGGAGATAAGCGCAGTACCATGCTCTAGCTCAATAAAAAATTCTACTTCTCTATCTGGCAGCATACTTGGAAGTTCTCCCAGAAACACATTAGAAAACTCTTTTAGAATTAGAACTTGGATGATATCCATTCTTGACTCAGACGAATCCATAATATAGGCCAAGTAGGCATCTATGCCCTTAACCATTAACTTTCTAGCAAATACTGTGGAACTTATTCTACTCGCTTAATTGGTCTGTACACTAAGCAGCAACACTTCTTTGCCTTCTGCAGTTAACAATCGTACACCTCTAACTCTGCAATCAACTACTGCGCTATGTTTGGTCAACCAATCTAATCCAATAATAGCATCGAACTCATGAAAGCTTAATAACAGCAAGTCTGCCAAAAAGGTGTGCTCTCCAAAAATTAACGGACAGTTCTTAATCACTCTATTAACTATTGTACTTTGAAAAAGGGGGTTGGTCCCTAATACATTTGTTTCAGAATAAACAACTTCAAGACTCATACCTTCTACGACTTTAGTGCAGATGTACAAATGGGCTGACCCCATATCTATTAATACATGAATGTTTTTTCCAAGAAAATAAAATTTAACTGTTATAACCTCTGATAAGCCAACATCTTCTTTGGCTTTCATCATATATGTTGTGGTACACTCCAGAGCCGAGCTTGGTATACCTTTTTTTCGGAGCACCCTGAACTGATCCTGATTTTGCTGCCACTCTTGATTTGGCCTTAACTTTAGAATTTTTTTTAGAATTTAAATAACATAATTTTTTGTTATAACTTTATAAAATATACAAATTATTTTTATAATATATTTTTTTACGATTCATAATATAAGAAATTTTTTTATAATCATCCCAAACACTCATACGTGTTCATGCTTATAATATAAACTTTATAACTTGTATAAAAAATATTTTTTAAAATTGAATTTGGGTAAAATTACTTGTGTAATTATTTCCATTCTCATCCTCCCCTAAAAATTGGAAAGTGTGTTTAAAGTGCTCTAATTGCACCCAATTTAATGACACCCACCAATTACAACGGTTACCCGAATATGATATACTTATGTAATTAGACTCAAATCCAAACAATATATTAAATTTCAAAGATTAAAAACACCGCCACTAGAAGCAAAATTAAACCAATAAAAATATATAGTAGCTTCTTATTTGACCTGGTGCGGTGCGCCGTTGGCCACCAATCACAGTCTTGCTTAAACTACAAACAAAACTGACGTCTTGTTTATTACTAGTTGTTAAGCTTTTATATAAATTGTGTTTGGTATATTTGCTTTTTTGGCTTAATGCTTGCTTTAGCCCCTGAAATATGCTGCTTTTCTCATTTTGGTTCTTAGCTTATTTTTGCTTAGATCAGGACCTAAAGTTATCTCCTATTAAGTGGTTCAGTCCTTCAACATTAAAAAAAAAATGGGATGCAGGTTCCAGTCACTTATTTTTCACGTGTTAGACGATGATGATTTGAAAAAA
>CM025141.1:16847775-16861421 GCA_013467495.1 Gossypium gossypioides
TTTTAACATAGGTTTTTATTGTTATTGAAAGAGAAAGTGGAAGCTAGACACGATGTCCCGACAACACAATGTCCGACGTCCCAATGATGCGACACGCGATGTCTCGACAACGCAACATGCGACGTCCCGACGAGCTGATAAATGACGTCACGACATGGTGACGTGTTCCTTACTAAATCGAGTTTTTTCTCCTAGTTAAACTCTGCTATCTTTTCCCAGTCTAACTATGATTATTCTAGGGATATTTTTTAGCCTATAAATAGGCTTTTAGCAACCCTAAAAAGATTGATTCAACAACACAATTAAGAGAGAGTTTTGTGGGAATTTCGAGAGAACTTTATATTTCGAGTTCGAGTTTGTTTTATTGCTTCATCTTGTACTCCTCTTTGATTATTTTCCATTTTAGTTAAGTTTTCTTTGCCCATGGTTTTTGTAATGTCCCAAAAATTTGAATGTTGACTGTTGAATTTTATCGTAATTAAGTCTTTGTATCTGTGGTTCTGTACTTTGTTTATGTGTTCGAGGTTGAGGGTTCGAGTCTCTTTTTAAAAAGTCCTATTTTATTTTGCCTGAATCCTTATCCGTGAACTATCAACTTAAGTTTAATTTTGTATAAATCTATGTCAAGAATGAGCCTGCTAGTTCTATGGTTAAGCTTCTGTTTACTTCTTTTATTTGACGTCCTTCTTTTCTTCATTCTTTTTTTTTCTACTTCCTTTCTCTTTTCTTTCTTTTGTTCGATTACTTTGGTAACTCTGTTATTGGGTTAAATCGAGGATATTGTGTCGTTCATTTTTTCGATTGAAGAGTTTTGCATAAGTTTCTTCTTATTGTTGTAATTTTGTTTCGTTTGTTTTTTATGTTGCTCTGTGAGTTTGGAAATTACTGTTAGTGTGCCTAGATTTCTCGTTAATTGCTCATTTTGCTTCTATTTAGGCAGAGATCTTAAGAGGAGTATTCCTCCGACAATTGAAGTTCTATTTAGGGACTGAACGATCTGTGGAAAATGAATGTTTTGTGTTCGTAGTTTTGTGTCGAAGTTTCAACATAGTTTAATTTCGACTGTGAATTAGCGTTTTAGTTTAATTAAGTTGTTAATGGAGTTATTGAATGGTCATTTTAGGCTTCGAAAGTTTACTGCATTGTTCCTACTTCGAATCGTTAACATGTGTGTACCAAAAACTTGACTTACTGTGAATTTTAAACGTTAGAAACCATGGTTGTCGATGCCACACGCCCGTGTTATAGGCCGTGTGAACCACACGACCGTGTGTTAGGCTATGTGGCATACTGTATAACTCATTATTCACGACTTAGAGACACACGGGTCAGAGACACGGGCGTATGACTCACTATTTACGTGTTAAGACCAGGCGGGCTACCGATAAAGGTGTGTGTCAGGTCGTGTGAGATATACGGACAGGCATATGAGCATGTGCTAGATCGTGTGAGGCCACATGGGCCAGCTGTGTAGGCCGTGTGAAATCACACGGGCATGTGGACCAAGAACTGGATTTTTCCCTCAGACTGCGTGCGTCGTTTAAAACGAATGCTAGTCCTTTGTGGGGTTCGTATGAACTATATTAAATTGTGTAAATTGTTATTCTGTGATCCTAGACTGGGTACTGGATATATGCATGCGTATAGCATGTAAAAATCGGTAGTGATGTTAATGTATATATTCTATAGGAGCTTGATCTGTATTTGAATGTTTATATAGATTTCAGCATTAACCATCACTTGAATTTTGTATTTGTATTGGGTTGGGAACTTTTTATTAGAGGTAGTGATTTACTCTGAATCAGTGGCTAAGCCACGGAGATTGTAATTGAATTCGACGTTTAACGAAATTTGTACAGTAGCTAGGCTACAAATATTCTGAAATGTGTCATTTCGACACTATGTAGTGTGTAAGGCTGGATGGGTATTAAATACCTATTATGGTGTGTGGGGTTGGACGGAGACGGTGCGTAGCGGATGGGGGTAGGAAATTGCATTTGATTTTGATCTGTTCTGTTTCTGAATTGCTAAACATCAGTTCTGTTAAGCCGAACCGTACACTCTCTATTTCTGATTATGTATATGGTTGAGAAGTTACGTTTACAAACATGATTCTATTGATTGTATTTTGAGTCTGTTTGTTGAGTTAGTTACTCACTTTGATTGTTGATTGAACTGTAGGTAACCCACAAGGTTGATCGGGTCAGCGAATCGGGACCTTGGTCGTTCTACTTATTATCTTTTACATTATTAGTAGTTTTAATATGCTTTTCATAAATTCGATTTCCTAAGATGTTAAGTCGTGGATTGAACTTTATGTTTGTTAAGTTCCTTTGATTCTGAATGGTTTTAAAAAAAAAAACAAAACTAAACATTAGGAATTAGTGTTTTTGAGAAATCATAGATGTAATTCTCCAGACTTGGCCTGTTCGTCTAAGTAGGGTATGAGGCATTATATTTTATGGTATCAGAGCTAGGTTTATCAATACTCAGGCTGTGTTCTAGGATCTTAATTTAGGTAATAAAGTGTTTAAAAGAAAATAAGTTATTCGAGTAACTCTGAAACTGATTTTGTAAAACATTGAGTCTCCGACGCTGAACTTGTAAGTATTTCTATTCAATTTTGTGATTGATTGAGAAACCGTAGTGACTGAACTATTGCTGGTTACATATTCTGAAATAAAATGACATGAGAATTGTGATAAAGACTCTAAATTGATTTGTGCACTTCTTACATTGTAGATAATCTGACAGTATGAGTTCGCGCGGTAGTTATGGACGTGGTTCTCGTGGACGCCGCGGGTGTCAAGGAGGAGCTCGAGCAGAGTCATCCTCTATGGGTAATATGCCCAATCTGCAGACCAACGAGATTGTTGGTACACCTACTATTGAGACTGGATCTCAGACTCCGGCGGCTGGGGACTTCGCACTGTCCTAGGCCATGATTCGAGCATTAGAGAGGGTCACTGGAACCCATTCTGGATCTGGAAGTCAAGGGTCAGTTACTGAGTGACTTCGGTCGAACGGTGCTGAACTGTTCAGGGGTGTCATTGGAGGTGCCCTTATTGTAGCTGAGTATTGGTTAAAGGCCACTGAGTGTATTATGACCGATATTAATTGCATTCCCGCTCAGAAATTTAGGGGTGATATATCCCTGCTCCGGGACAAAGCCTATCAGTGGTGGCTGACGGTTGAGCAAGGTGATCAACCCGAACAAGTTAATTGGGACTACTTCAAGAATGCCTTCTAGAGTAAGTATGTGAGGGTGAGTTACGTGGAGGCTCGCCAATGCAAGTTTATGAGTCTGGTTCATGGTGATTGATCTGGGGCCGAGTATAAAGCCGAGTTTCTAAAATTGAGCAGATATGCGCGGACTCTGGTAGCATCTGATTATGATAAGTGTGATAGATTCGAGGAAGGTTTGCGTTATGATCTGCGAGTCCTGATAGCTCCTTAGAGGGAGAAGGTTTTTACAATCTTAGTTGATAATGCTAGGATAGCAGAGGAGGTGAAGCGCAATGAACGTGGGAGGCAAGATCGAGAGAGAGGTCCGTGTAAGGTCAAGAGGGATTTGGGTCCCTTTAGTTCTAGACAGTGCCCTAAGAAACAAGTGATGTTTGATGGGCCTCCGAGAACCGAGGCATCAGCTACAGCGACTGAGATTCAGCTCTGTAGCGATTGTGGGAGGTGCCATCTGGGCAAATGCTAAAGAAAGTTGAGAGTTTGCCTCTATTGTGGGTCGATGGAACATTGGGTTCAAGATTGTCATCGTTGACCATATCAGGTGCCTGCTGTGGCACATACTCTAACTTAGGGACCTATTCAGCCTTCGAGAGTAACTTAGGAACCACCTAGGGTCCGTGGTATGACCAGAGGTGGTAATGGTTCTGGTAGAGGTCAAAGAGCATTAGATAAAGGTGTGGTCAGACTGAGGCACGAAAGCCTGCATTGGTCTATGCGGCGAGATACTGTGAGGCTAGTGATGACATCGACGTTAGAGCAGGTACGTTCTTTATTTATTTTGTTCCATATTTTGCTTTGATTGATATTGGGTTTACACACTCGTACGTAGCTAGTTTTATTTCTGTAAATTTGGGTATATCTATTGAGAGTACTGCTAGGGAGTTTTCTATGATTAGTCCTCTAGGTCAATTGATTCAAGTTGATAAAGTGTATATACGGGTCCTGTTAGAAATTCAGGGTGTGGTATTTCTGGTAGATTTAATGGAATTGCCTTTTGGTAAGTTCGACCTGATTCTTGGAATAGATTGACTCGTAGAATATCGGGTCAGTCTGGACTGTGCATCTAAGAGGGTTACTCTGAAAATCGATGAGAATAGTGAGATATGATTAGTGAGCGTCGAGATTAGCTCTCTAATGTAATCTCTGCCCTGGTAGCTGAAAAGCTAATTCGAAAAAGGAGTGATGCATACCTTGCTTTTGTGTTTGATTCTGTACCTATGAAGCTTTTTGTAAAAGATATCCGTACTGTGAGGGACTTTCCAGATGTTTTTCTGAGTTACCAAGAGTACCTCCGGATAGGGAGGTTGAATTTGGCATTGATCTGTTACCATGTACTGTTTCGGTGTCCATCGCCTAAAATCGCATGGCACCAAAAGAGCTTGCAGAGCTAAAAGCTTAGCTTTAGGAACTTCTCGATCGAGGGTTCACTAGACCGAATGTGTCTCTGTGGGGAGCATCGATTTTTTTCTGTTAAGAAGAAAGATAGATTGATGAGAATTTGTATAGATTACTGTTAGTTGAACAAGTTGACAATAAAAAATAAGTATCCGATACCGAGGATCGACGATTAATTCGATCAATTCTGCGAGACATCTATTTTTTCCAAGATTGATCTTTGTTTTGGCTACCATCAACTCAAGGTTAAAGAGGCTGATATGTACAAGATTGCTTTCCAGACCCGTTATGGACATTATGAGTTCCTGGTTATGCCTTTCAGGTTGACGAATGCTCTGGCTGGATTTATGAATTTAATGAATTGAATGTTCTAGTCGTATTTAGATTAGTTTGTTGTAGTCTTTATTGACGACCTATTGATTTATTCCAAGACTGAGTCTGAGCACGACGAGTACCTTCGTACAGTCCTTCAGATACTCTGAGAAAAACAACTATATGCTAAGTTTAGCAAGTGTGAATTTTGGTTACAGGAAGTTTCCTTCCTGGGGCATGTTGTGACTGCTGAGGGGATTCAAATCGATCCCAAGAAAATTGAGGCTATAGTCGAGTGGAAACAGCCGAAGAATATGCCTGAACTTTGGAGTTTCTTGGGTTTGGGGAGTTACTACCGAAGGTTCGTCGAAGGATTTTCCCTGATTGCATCACCTCTGACGAAGATACTACGTAAGAACATCCCGTTTGTGTGGTCTTTTAGCTCCGAAAAGCTCAAGTCTATTCTAACACAAGCTCCTGCTTTGGTTTAACACGAATCGGGTCAGGAGTTTAGGGTGTACAGTGACGCGTCACACGTCGATCTAGGATATGTTCGAATGCAAGATGGTAAAGTGGTGGCTTATGCGTCATGGTAGCTCAAGTCACACGATGGTAACTATTGTAACACCCCTAACCCGTATCCATCACCGGAATAGGGTTACAGAGCATTACTGTAAAAACTTAACTTAAATTCTATCATTTCCAAACATTTCATAATCATAGCAAACACCATTCAAATATATGCTTATTGTCCCTTATTCGAGCCCTTGAGGCCTTAGAAACACTTTAGAAATGATTGGGGACTAAATCGGAAACATTTAGAGTTTTATGGAAAAAGATGGAAAATTTCACACTGCAGGGGTCACACGACCGTGTGGCCAGGCCATGTGACTCACACGGCTGAGACACACGCCCGTGTGGACATTCGAAGTAGGGACACATGGCTGTATCCCAGCTTGTATCCGTGCCCGTGTAACTCTCTGACTTGGGTCATACGGCCAAGCCACACGCCCGTCTGCTAGGCCGTGTGCTAGGCTGTATAACTTTAAAAAAGTTACCTTTAAAACCTACAGGGGACACACGGTCGTGTCGTATGGCCGTGTGTCACACACGGGTGAGACACACGCCCGTGTCTTAGGCTGTGTGAATAAGAAATAGGCCATTTTCAAGCCATTTCTTTCACCCAAATCAAGCTCACACCTACAAGCCATTTGCTCATACAATCAAGCTTCAAAACATACCTAAAACATGCATAATAAGGCTAAACCAATATGATATTGATCCATACAACCAATACGCCAAAAGCCACCTCAATCACAACAATCCAATATACTTAAACATATGCATAATTTAGCTATTCATCAACCATACATTTATAACCTAATTCCGTAACAAACTTACCACAATGACTACATGCCAAACACACATTCAAACATACCAATTTGGTCATTCAAAACATAACTTCACTTGACCATTTCAACACCAATCATCAAAGTATTAAAGTGCCAAAAGTTCATAAACCGTATTACCACATTTACAACCCAAATATAATGACTATCTCATCAAGCACAATTCACTTATACATGCCATTATAACCATGACTCAAAACATCAAAATCTATTGAAATAGTCGCTGGATAGTGTGATAGGTCTCCGACGAGCTTCCAAATCGATCAAGCTTCCGATAATCTATAAAACATAGAAAAGAAAAACGACGTAAGCATATAATGCTTAGTAAGTTCATAAATCATGAACAAAGCTTACCATTTCAATGCATAATCATAAAAATATACATGAGTTAATCCAACACAAGCTTGGCACAAGCCTAAGCATCACTAAAAACTCAAGTTAGTGCTTAATTACATAACTTATCAAAATTCATCACATGATAAGGTAAATCTCATAATCATAATACATATGATATCATACTTTTCTAACATGGCTATACATACTTTGTTCATCAATACTTCATACCTTTCCATAATTTCATAGTGTATTCAATCGAAACCCTTACCAGTTCATCCTTTTTCAAGCCCATTGAACCACTTAGAATAATATCGGATACAGGGGAAGCTCACACAAAGTGTGCTAACATATGGTTGAGACCATTCCTTTCTTTTTCCTTTACGTAAACGCTAATACGAGCCATAAATGGGCAAGCTCACTCAAGTTGACAGTTGGAACGTAGCTACACGATGACGCTCACACAAGCTGACGAGTATCCACAACAAATGCCGGAACTCAGCCATCAGTAAGACGTTCAGGACCAACACCCGAAACATGGTAACCCTAATGACATGTCATTCGTATCCTATATATTCCTATGGTTCAAACGAGGCTCGATAGTCATCGTAACATCGTTGGATTTCTGTCGTGACATGATATGATAAATAACATAATAGCATTTAAATCAAATACATTAAAACACTATTTAAACATATGAACTTACCTCGATCACAAAAATAATGAAATAGGATCGACTAGTCCGATACTTTACCTTTCCTTTGATCTAGATCCCTACGAGGCTTAACTTGATCTAAATATTCAAATTCGATCCATTCAATATTCATTCTATTTAATTCAGTCCAAAATACATACTTCTAAAATACATACTTGCAAATTGAAATTCATGCAATTTCATCCATATACATAGCTAGCCGAATTCAATATATACTCATAGAAACTCATAAAATTCATTATTTCACAATTTCACATTCTATTTTACACATTTTACAAATAAATCCCTAATTGTCATTTTCAACAAAAAAATCACTTTACAAAAGTTATTTATTTATCAACAAGGATTCATTTTCTTCCATCAAACATAAAAAACCACATGAATACATTCATGGTGAAACCCTAAGCTTTTAACAATTTTGCAAATTAGTCTCTGGGCTAGCTAGATTAAGCTACAACGACTTCAAAACCATAGAAATCATTAAAAACGAGACAAATTTCACTTACATGAAAGCTTGGGAATTGACCGAATGCTTTAAGCCCTAGTTATGGCTTTCTTTCTTTCAAATTTTGGTGGTGAGTTCTATTTTGGAAGATGATACATTGATTTTAGTTAATTTAATTTAACAATAATAATTAAATTACTTATTTAACCTTTTTTATTAACCTTTAAAACCACCTATTTAGTGTCCATAAAAGTCCACTAGTAGTTAATATGGTCTAATTACAATATAAATCCCTCAACCACTTAATTTCAAAGTCATTTAGTATATTTAACTTATAGAACTCTAATTTTTTAACCTTTTTTTTGATTTAGTCCTTTTTATGAAATTAAGCATGCAAACGATAAAATTTCTTAAAGAAATTTTTATACGATTATTCTAATATGTCATAGACATTAAAATAATAAAATAAATATTCTCACATCGAATTTTTGGTCTCAAAATCACTATTCTGATTTGACTAAAAATGAGCTATTACAACTATCCTACCCACGATCTTGAGTTGGTTGTAGTCGTGTTCGCTTTGAAAATCTGGAGGCACTACTTGTATGGTGAGAGGTGTATCATTTACACCGACCACAAGAGCCTTAAATATATGTTAACTCAAAAGGAGTTGAATCTTAGGTAGCGAAGGTGGGTTGAATTGCTTAAGGGTTATGACTTCACAATAGAGTATCATCCCAGTAAGGCTAATATGGTAGCTGACACTCTTAGCCGTAGAGCGATGACCAATCTAAGGGCGATGTTCGTTTGTCTGAGTTTGTGTGAGGATGGGAGTCTGCTAACTGAACTCAAGTTAAACCAAATTGGGTTGATAAGATTCGAGTTAAATAGTTAGGTGATGAGTTTCTAGTTAAGCGCTTGTATCAGATTGATTCGGGTGAAACCTCTAATTTTAGTTTGAATGGTGACAAGGTTTTGTGTTTCAGAGGTCGAATTTGTGTGCCTAACGATAAGGAGTTGAGGTGATTGATTCTCCAAGAAACGCATAGTAGCCCTTATGCTATGCATCCTAGTGGGAGTAAAATGTATCAAGACCTCCGAGAACTTTACTGGTGGCTTGCTCTGAAACGGGAAGTAACTACCTTTGTGTCTTACTGTCTAATGTGTAGAAAGGTTAAGGCTGAACATAAGTTGCCCTCTAGGTTGCTTTAGCTGGTTAAGATCTCTCTGTGGAAGTGGGAGCATGTAACGATGGACTTTGTTAGTCGGTTGCTCTTAACAACCACTGAGAAAGATTCAGTTTGGGTTATTGTTGATCGATTGACCAAGTCTGCTCATTTTCTTCCTATCAGGACAGACTACTCATTGTAGAAGCTTGTTAAGCTGTATGTTTCAAAAATTGTAAGACTGTACGAAGTTCTAGTCTCGATTATTTTGGACAGAGATTCACATTTTACTTTTCAGTTTTGGAAGAAGCTTTACAAGGTTTTCGATACTCGATTGGCTTTTAGTACTGCGTATCACCCCAGACTGATGGACAGTCTGAACGGGTTATTCAGATTCTAAAAGATATGCTTCGGGGTTGTGTAATTGATTTTCAGGACAGTTGGGAAGATTATCTACCACTGGCTAAATTTGTGTAAAATAACAACTTTCACTATAGTATTCAAATGGCACCTTACGAGGCTCTGTATGGGCATAAGTGTCGTACCCCTCTGTGTTGGACTAAGTTAGGTGAGTGTTAGATTTTGGGTCCCGAGCTAGTTTCTGAGACCGAGAATATTGTTAAGTTAATCCGAGATCGACTTAAGGCTATTTTTGACCAATAGAAATCATATGCTGACTTAAAGATGAAAGATATTGAGTATTCTATAGGTGGTCAGGTGTTTTTGAAAGTTTCCCTGTGGAAAAAAGGTTTTCCGGTTCGGACGGAAGGGCAAGTTGAGTCTGAGGTTCATTGGACCTTACCAAATTCTAAAACGTGTTGGACTTGCTGCTTATATGCTAGAATTACCTCCGGTGCTAGATTAAATTCATGATGTGTTCCACGACTCGATGTTGATGCGGTATTGGTCTGATCCATCGCACATTGTCCCTATTGAAGAAATTGAGGTATAACTGGATCTGACTTTTGGGGAGGAACTTGTTCAGATACTGGATCGTGATTTTAATGTATTGAGAAAGAAAATTTTCCATTTGGTTAAGGTTATGTGGCATAATCATGGTGTTGAAGAAGCCACTCTGCCACTTGAGAACTCGAAGATTCAATCTGTCAGCAATACCCGTATCTGTTTGAGTCAGGTAATTTTGAGGCCGGAATTTCTTTTAAGGGGAAAAAGTTGTAACGCCCCAAAAATTTAAATGTTGACTGTTGAATTCTGTCGTAATTAAGTCTTTGTATCTGTGGTTCTGTGCTTTGTTTATTTGTTCGAGGTCGAGGGTTCGAGTCTCTCTTTAAAAAGTCTGACTATTTTATTTTGCCTGAATCCCTATACGTGAACTATCGACTTAAGTTTAATTCTGATACTAGCTTCTTCCGGTAGAAACTAGCTTAGTCCCTCGTGATGCCCATATCATTACTTAATCTTGCATTCAAGCAATAATTTCATAAGTTCAAATTAACTTAGTGAGATATGGACATAACTTGTATATATATTTGCATAGATCTTGTGAAAATAAAGCATCTGGCTTAAAATCAAACTCCCTGGTTTTCATAGGAAAATTTGCCAACTCAGTTGGCAAGATTAGTGCATTCATTTCCCTGAGCCATTCATTGGTAGGCAGGATCATTAATACCCATATTTATTATTCTAGACTAGCGGTACTTAGCGTCTTTTTTTTTATAATTGTTGAAATGTAGGTCTTTCCTAGATCACTCTCTCTATATAACATTCCCTTCTCCTGGGACACTGATGTTTATAGTGTAACCCTCTATAGTACTCGCTCTTTTGATCCCTCTCAAGCGATTTCATTAGACCTGAGGCTCCCGCATGGGATAGATCATCAGGATCATTATCATTTTTCTTGGTCTTGACAGATTCCCACCTGTCACTAGCCTTGGTGGACTCCACTAGTCATCCAACCTTGGGTTGGCACTTTCTTCCCTGAAGACTTCGGTAGGTTTTCCCAAACTCACATCTACTTGGTGGCTAACCTACTGTTTAGCCCAATTCTGCATCCCCCTCAATAGTGTGGGATCTGCATCTCCCTTGACGGTCTCGAACTGAACATAATATATATATCTCCCTATTTGAGGAGTCACTTTCTTTTTTACCCTTGTTAGTTTGAGACGTTTTGATCCACTCTTATCATCGCCTTTGGCAGATTCTCTATTGGTATACTGATATGAGATCCTTCCTAGTATAACTCGTATTTACTGTCTCGGTGGACTATCCTGGTAAATGGCCCCGTGTTTACTGTCCTGATGGACTACCTTGTGTTTACTATCTCGGTGAACCACCTTAGTTGCTATAGCCAAACTATGGTCTTACACCTTAGACCTATTTTGAGGTGTCGCCCTAAAGGACCTTACTGTTGTTGCGGTGGTACCCTATAGAGCCTATGGACCATCGACGCGGTGATGCTCTATGGAACCGAAATATCATCATCACTGTGTTGTCCTAAATGACCATTTTCACATATCACCTTGATACTTGAACATCGAAGTGTCCCCCCGCAAGGCCCAAAGCTTTGCACATCGCGATTTTTTCACAACAATCTCAGATGGAGGAATCTTAATGAAATTTCAAGTTTCTTGATTCCTCCACCCATTCCTCCATTACACCATTCCTGACCTTGATGCTCGAACATTGCAGTGTCCCCTCGGCAAGGCATGGAGCTTCATGCATCATGGAAGCACACAACAACATCGTATAACGTTATCTAACAAAATCACCCCTTTTCAATCCTAACTTCATCTAACCCATTGACATTTCCCATTGTTATAATTATATGATATATACATTTCACTTAAAACATGATACATATACCGAACTACTTTGGCGGATACCCATTCATCAAGAAAATTTCATACAGGCTTATCATTTATTATTACATCACTTATCATAGAGTTAATCCAACTACGAAACAGGAATGGAGTACAGGAACTCACCTTGCCTTCTTATTCTTAACAGTTTTGTTTTCTGCAAACACCAGAGCCTTTTTTGTCCTGGAAGTTAAACATAACATCCACTTATCGGTTATCCTGAAGGCATTGAAACCTTAAAAACTCAGAATTCATCGTTGTAGGAAGCGTTTAAGAGTTCTAACCCTATCTCCTTTTTTAATCCACAAATATAGAGAGGTAAGGAAACTTACCAATTCCCTAATTTCCCTACTACCAAACTTTAATTCACACGGCTGTGGTGGCATACAGAGCTACCTTTAGCTAAATCCTACCCTTCTTCAGAGCAACTGAATAATGTGGTATTACGGGAAGGAAAATGTCTAAGTAGAACTGAGAAATTCTATCTCCACACTCGTACACATCTATATATATATGCTCCTTTGGCACGATCTTCACCATTTGCCACATCCATTCATCCTTAATAATTTTGTCTCCTACTATGGAACTAGCCATTTCCATTCTAACTAAACCAAAAATTGAGATCCAACTATTCACAATTCAACCCCCGATTTTTTTTGAAGTTCCCAGTGGAGTCCAAAATTTTGCTAATCCTTCCATATTTAACCCTAACTAAATTTCGAGTCAGTAGTAATAACTGGGTGTTACAAAGTAAGTGGATGGACTCAAGTGTTGAAAGCCTAATTTTTGAGTATTTATGCATCTAAGAGGTAAGTACTCTTGGATATTCTTATTTCTCATATTCTCATATATCTAGAGGATTAATTAAGTTGTGATATTGATATGAAAATAAGTATGTGAATGACTATGTGGAAATTTCCAAGGCTTAATATATTTGAATTAATGAGTTATGTGATAAATATGGAAATATTAAATAGCATGAGAATTAGTAGATAATGTATATGTGTAAGTTCCATGGTTCTAAAATGTTGGAAACATGTAACTGATAATGTGTTTAAAAAATCATTGTCATGCACTAGTGAATAAAAATAAATTTTGGGTATATGTGAATATTATGAAATGTGATATTAATAAGGAAGGTGTGTTATGGTGTTACCATGACAAATTTAGTAACTTTCTTTTGAATTTCATAAGTTGTTCATAAGAATTGTCTAATATATTCTGAAACTCTGAAATATGCCTCTGGTTTAGAACTAAATTTGATAATGGCCTTAATATATGTATGGTACCTATGGTTACGATTGACATGCTAATAAAGACTAGATATGGAGTTCTTTTGCTTTTGGGCCTTGCACCTTTTATGTGCACTCTTTGTTGCCTTTAGGCTATGTAGTCACATACATACTATGATGCCTTCGGGCTTAGCACTTCGATGCACTTTGGAGGCCTAGCACTTTGTGTTGGAAAATCAGGTTTGGAAAACGCAACGGAAAATAAATTTAGGGAAAAAATCAGAGTTTTAATTTTTTTTCCAAAACAAGAACTTGGTTGTGATATCTAAAGTAATAAACACTTAATCAAAATTGTACCTTTTCGATTTGTCTAGGATGAACGCTTCGACGAGTAGTCTTCTCCGCTATCCTCAAGCTCATGTTTGCCGAGTGTGGACTCGCTTCGAATAAAAAAAATTCACAAAAATTACCAATGAGGTAATTTCGCAATTTCTCTAAAATTTTGAGCCAAGTTGTAAATAAGAAAAATATCTCTAGAAATTTTCTGAAATAATTTCTTCAGAGAATTTTCTCTTTA
>CM025141.1:16878407-16888924 GCA_013467495.1 Gossypium gossypioides
ATTTAAACATAATTAAAAATTAATTATAATTTATTTATAAGTCATCCATTATTTTTTGTTTTGTTTATTGATTAGGTGTCTTGTGCTTCAGTCCGATGCATCAAATTCGTATATTGAGTGTGCATCAAATATTATTTCTATTATTTTTGTATTTAAAATTATATAGATACAAAAATAGTTTTGAGATATTTTTATATTCATATTATAAGTGTTCACCATTTCTTCCAATATAAGGTATTTGACAAGAGGGTGAAATGTATGTTTTTATATGTGTTCCATCTATGGCTCTAATACAATCTTTTAAAATAAATACAAGTAATGAGATAAAAGTTAGAAATAATTTATATTTGAAAAATATAAAGATCGTGTAAATTTTATCTTAAAGTGAGATCAATATCATGAATCATGTCGAATATGATTCGATACTTCCTCAAATTTATCTTTAGTGGGTTTATTCGTGTTTATTCCCATTTGAGCAAATATATACAACATATAAGTAAAAATTCTACTATCAGTTTCCCCAGATTATTGAAATCACTTTGTTGCATTCGAATTTGATTCTCTATTTCCAAGAATATACAATGTTAATGCTAACTTCTCCATCGCTGAAACTTTCCCATGCTTAAAGCCATAATTTTTTTGCAAATCATGCAACAAGCAGTGAATATATTTTTTGGTATCCTAAAACTATTCATGCAACGATCATCATGCCCATTTAATACTTCGTCCACCCACATTTGACATGTATAATTTGAATCCATACACGGTTTTTTAGTGAAATAAGTTTCATGGTGTACCAATACACTTCCCTAACACATATTCTTTCTCTTCATGATAATTGTTGTGCTTAACTTGTTTAACAATTGTGGCTATTCTTTGTTGAGCTTCTTCACTTAATTCAAGGGTATCATAATTCATATAAAAACTCGTATACATATTGTTAAATTCATTCATAACTTGAAAAAGTAACCAAATGAATATAAATTCATATTTTATGACATTCTATACAACACAAAGAAACTTGAACAAAAGCATAACATAAAAATACAAAACATAAAAAGTATCATACATTAGGTTTACCCATATAAAAAGTAGCATAGTCATATCACACTAATAATCCTAAGGACCTTATGGTGGAGGTGGTTGTTGATAGAATGGTTGGAAGGGAAATGGGGATGTTGCTAGCAAGAATGAAAATGATGCATTTGGATTTTTTTCAACAAACACACGTTGAAGCCACCAAACCCTATCATCTGGATCTAAGTTCAAAAACACCTATCATTTCACTGGAATTTGGAACATTTTGATGGCAAAAAAGTACAATTCATCTTTTTTTTTTTGGAATTTCATCTCCCAAAGCATGCAAAGCATCCACTTCATCAAAAATAGTATATTGAGAGTGAGGGAAAATAATTTCATTCACCGACTTCCTTGGACTAGCCATACTCTCACACAATTTCTCAATCTGAGTAGTTAATGTCTTTCCTAATGATTCTTTACTTGAACTTGATTTTTTTTCCTTTACCGTGTACAACCACAAGTGTTCACTTGCTTCAATTAGAAGTTTCATGAGAAGGATTTAATGGTGCCTCATTATGAGGAATACCCTCATTCTCAATTACTATGTTCATCTGAATCACCAAATCCCTCATTAGGAGTATCATCTCCCATAAGAGCTCTGCTTGGAAGAACATTGATCTACCGCAATTCGTTATGGCAAATTAAGGTCTTTTCGACACTTAACAAGCTTGTTTTCTAATAATTTTATATTTTTCTATTTCATTTTCAGTTTTTAATATCTTAAGTTTAAATTATGAAAAATAAGAGTTTTTACACAATTTTAAGTAATATCATGATCTAATGGGCCACTAAGGGCGTAGGGGTGATTTAACTGCTTTATTTTGTGTGTGTGTGTGTGTGTGTAAGACATTGTTTCCGGGCTAAAAAGACGAAGGACGACTACAGCGTTCTCAACTCCGAGGAGTGGTGGCACAACATCGAACTTCAAAGCCAAAATATCCATAAAAGGAAGGTAATGTCGCGACATAGTTCCTACGGTGTCACAACACTAGACGACAATTAAGGATTTTAAGTATGGGTATTTTAGTCCACCCAATGAATTGTAATCAGAATTTGGGCTGTTAAGTAACCCTAATTAGGTCAGACCATAAACTCTATAAATAGGCATGTATAGCCTCATTTCAATAAGTTTGGCCAAGTGAGTCACTTAGTTAGTTTTAAGGTTTTATTTTAGTTTTTATTTTATTTCACTTTAGTCCTTTAAACAATTTTTGTTCTTGTTTAACTTGGATTCAATTTCAGTCCAAGCTTTTAATTTAATAGTTTTTCTTTATTTCTTTTCGGATTCCAATTGCAATCAGAGTGATCTTCACAATTGTTAAAGGAAATTCTACTTTTGAGCACAAATCAATATCAAAACGGATTTATTTTCTTATTCCCTTGTTTTATTTAATTTATTGTTTTGTATGTTAAATATGAGTTTAGGGATTATTGCATCTAGATCCATGAGTAGCTAATTTCCTTAGGGAGATTAACGAATGGATGAGTGACTAATTGACGAGTGAATTAGGGTTTAAATCTGAGTTAGTTGGTTTAAATTATGTGCAATTAAACCCTAAGAAGTGACGCCCCTAGAAAGTAATTTAGGATAAACGAGATCGAAAGATAAGTTTATCGAGTAAATCATAATTTATCCCGGTTAAGAAAGTGAGGCTAAAAGGTAAGCGTGTATTGGTCGATTAGTTAATTAGTTAGAGGTCGAGAGGTAATAACTAGTTAATTAATAGCTAATTCGATAAAATATGAGTTCTGAATTTATTTTGATTGTTAATTGGTTGATTTTTGTTTTAGATAATTTTATGTTAATTTAATTAATTAATTTTAATTTAGTTTTTCGTAATATAATTTTAAATTAGTACTATTTAGCCTTATTAGTGTAGAAAAATAATTTAAGTTTAATTCAATCTCCTTTGGGTACAATCCTCGGAATGCTTCCTGGAGTGTTTTGTTGTAACAGTCTTTACTATATTACAATTTGACTCGTATACTTGTGGACACCGTTGTTTAATTATATATTTATTTGTTGCAGTATTTTCAATCCAGAAGTTCGCACATCTAGCGGTCAAACACCAAACGAAGGTGCTCATGCATGCTCTCCAGTGACTACAATGTCACGAAACATTTGCCACATTAACTCATTCAACCCTGGCTCAATTCCTTTCTTCTTAAATCCTTTAAAACCAGGATTTTCCTACATAATATGTTAAATATTAAATTCTATACTAAGATTTTATATCTGTAAATTATTAATTTCAATAAACTTTATGTGTTAAAATATTGATAAAGTTAACATTAACCTGTATTTTTTCAGCCTACCATTATTCGGTAGCACCGACAGTCTTCTTAAATGGACACCATCCCAGACTAGTAGTTCCTTAAGCAACTCCATCCATAACCTCCATTCCTTTTTTAATGTATCCCACTTATTTTAAAATTGAGGTTTTCCATAATTTTTTTTGTGTTCTTGCTTGAAAAACAGCAATAACATTTTCTCATTCTTTTGAGTTTAGATGAGTTGTTGGTCTATTACCGACATTGACTTTATTCATGCAAAGTTCACAAAATATCAACATCTACTCATCATCCCAAATAGCTTTTGTTGCTATGGTACTATCGCCCTCCAAAAAATTTCGTTTCTTTACCATCTGTTATTATTTCGATTTTAAATGTCAACTAACATAAAACCATAAATATATGTATATCATAATAAGCATCATTTAAAGATCACCATTATAACAAATACAAGCAAACATATATCTTAACATATCATGGTATATATACATCCATGCATTTGTTTACAAATATATGTATGTATTGATGCATGGGATTGAATAAGTTAAAGCTTAAGAAACCTTTAACTATTTAACATGAAACGATTATCATGATGACATGAAATATATTTTAATTAAAGAAATGGTAATTGGTTTGAATCTAAAAAAGGTTGAAGATTCTAACCAAACTCTTCACTTCTTTTTTTCAATGTCAGAGTCAAAGGCAGTGTAGTTTCTAAATTCTAATTAGCTAGTCATTTTACATGTGAACAACTTGTTTGTCATATTGTTTGATTCCTTTATTTTAAAAGTTTGGATTGGCTAATGAGATAGTGATGTTGGAGGAACACCTCAGGTATATGCTTGAGAAAGTGTCAAATATGGATTTGACCAATAGAACCAAGAAACTAAAAGGTAGTGTGCAGATCAAAATAGCATAGCAACAAACCAAAGCAATAAACAATAAAAACCAGAAAATTAGAATAAAATCAGTAGTGAAAAACAATATCAAACAAAAAAAATCATAAACACAACAACAAAATTATCTAAATCATGAATATTATGTAAACAACACCTAAATACATGAAAAAAAAAACCTTTAATGCTTGAATCAAGTGGTAGTTACAACTATGAATTGAGCAACAGAGCAAGGGAAAAACTTTAATAATATGGTAAAGTTTCTCAAACATGAAAACAAATAAGGTTGGGTAAAAAATTATTTCAACTTTTAAGGATAAAAAGGGAAAATCATAGATAAAAGTATCGGCATTATTGTCAAACAAAAAATCTTAGTTTTTCACTGCCCTATACTGGAGGTCCAAGCTTCAATCCACAAATTGACTCTTCAGTAAGATTTCAAATGTTGAACTACACATCACCACTCCATCCAAACAACATTTCAATGCTTTTAAAGTGAAAAAGTTGCTCCAATCGTGCCTCACTATAGCTAAACACTGAACTAAAGAAAACCTTAACCAACTGCATTTTAAGTTCAAATAGTTCACGTAGTTGATTTATAATGTAAATAAAACACATAATAGTAATAATCTATATTATATAAAATATATATTTACAATAAAAAGCATTTCATTAATAGGGAAAAAATGTACTCAAAAACTCAAATTACAAATCAAGCCACCAACCGTCCCTATCAACCAAGCATAATTAATAATTAATGTAGCTCCCTAAACCCGTCTGGGACGGTCCAACCCAAATCCAAAATGTCACGTTATCCACTTATATGATTCTCCTTACTGACCACCAATCACACCACAAAACCACCGTTCACCCCTCTTAATATTCACGCAACATATTTACATGTATAAGCATCAATCATATAGTCCAGGGTAAACATATAAACTCTAACTCATGCTTCCATTGTGCTACTCTGAACAATACAATAACAAGGGCAAATTCGTTTTTTCTCATGCGATGTACAAATCATACATAACTCAAAAAATTAAGCATACATACGTTTTAAAGCATCTAAAATTAGACTATATTTAAAAGAAACAATTCAAAACGATATGAAAGACTCATTTAATTACAAAACAAATATTTAAGGGCTAATTCGTAAGTTTAGTAAAATACTTTGAAAAACCTCTATGTAAAATTGAGAGTAAAATTATGAAATTAACCAAATAGGACTTAATCATGAAAATTTTCAAGTCACTTCATCACATTTAAGGACTCTGATTACATAGTATAAAAAGCAAAACTATATTGCAAAACTATCAAAACATGGTTCAATCACTCAGTATGTCACATCATGACCACGCAAAATTCCTCGTTGTGACATCGATCCCTCATCGTGATGTCATTCCAACATCATCGCGACGTCGTCTGTAATTTCTGCAGAAACCAGCCCAAAACTACGTATGACACTTTATCACATTACCAAGTATACCAATTCTCGCATTTAGCCTAATTTCTCTAATCCAACATATCATATAACATACATAGATCGTATTAAGCATGCTCACACACTTCAAAACTTGCCAACACACAATTCTACATCCAAGGTAAATAATTATGCTAGTGTGCAATTCCTAATAAGGACTAGTTTGAAAGAGGGAAGAAATTGGAGGTTGTTAAAAGGGAAATTGCCTAATTTTTAACAATTGGTTGCCTATTTAACAACCCTCGTCATCCCTTCCCTCTCATTTCTCACCTCATTCAAAAATTTTCCAAACACCAAATTGAAGTTTCTCTCAAAATTAATTCATTCTCTTTGATTTTCTAGACTTCCAAACACAAGTTTTTTTTTTCAATTTTAAAGAAAACCCATCTTTTCTCATTCAATTTCACCATTGTTCTTAGCACGTTGTAGCTCGAATTTGATCCTCAACTCATTGATTTCTCCAAATTGAGGTAACATTCTGACTTCTTATGGTCAAACTAAGTATGTTGTTATTTCAATTCGAACTTTAATTGATTTAATCAAGATCTCAATAGATCTAATGATTTTAAAACAATTTTTGGGTTGAAAATAGTAGATCTCATAATACTAAGCCAAGTTACTGTTTTAAATTAATTTTCAACTCATTTTTATTTAATTAAAAGGTTTTTAAACTTTATTTAACAAATCCTTAATTAATTTTAATGAATTGGACGTTTTCCCCTTTTTAAAGTCCATACAAGCTTAATTTTTCAGAAAAGTTAAATCTGAGCAATTTAATGAAATTAATAGTTTAGATCTATAATTAAATGATATTTAGGAAGTTTTAAAACAAATTCAAGGATTAGAAACAAGATTTGAGTGTTTAAACTTCTATTTCGGTAAAACTAAGTAGTTTTTGGTATTGTGAATGAGAAGCATAGATTTGTGATTCTACAATGATTTGATTGTGCTCTTTGCTATTTTTAATATATTTGCATTGTGTTTGATGTGTATTCAAAGTGTCAAATCAATTGGGAGCTTCAACAAGCAAGGACAAAAGCAAACAAAAGCTTACTTGAGCTTTTATCATTGAAGCAAAGGTTGCAAAGGTGGGTGAACTTGTGTGCTATAATTAATGCACTATCAGAATGTTAAAGGGGAGCTTAGGTAGCCTAATCATCTATTCTAAGTTCCAAGATTAAATGTTCTTACTTGAGCTATGATACTCTACAAATAAAGCTTACATGTGATATGATATGCTTAAGTGTGTAATTTGATTATATGTGTTGAGCATATGTCTGAACATGCCTTATGATCATCTGGTTTTATGCATACACATCTGATATGAGAGTGTATGTGGCTCAATGAGCAAAGTGATTACACTTGAAGTGCATTGCATGAGCATGTGATAAGTGTTTGATCATGATAAGCATGATAAATGTAAGTGTGCATAAACCAAAAAATGAATGTGTGATATGGATATATTGGCCTTGAGATCTTTTGGAAAGATTGGATATAGTTGGCATGCCATAAGATTTGAGTGTTTTGATATTGACAAATGTTTGAGGGATAAGGAAATGTGAGTTAAGCTCCATTCAAAGGGACATGTTTGGTGTGTCGGAGAGTGTTAGCTTAATGCTACACTTACTTAGGACATGTTAGGCTCTATGAGTCATTAGTGTGATGGAGATCTAAATATCCAATATTGCAACACCCCTCACCTAGTCCAATCATCAGACCCGAGTTTCAGGATGCTACTACAATTATCGAAACATTCACATGCAAATCGTAACATTGAATTCAATTTAAATTGTCAAGTTGTTCTAAATACATTCATAATAGAAGTTATGAACCAAACAGAGACTAAATAAAGCATACAAACATAATTTAATAGATTCGAGCATGATTAAGGACCAATCTGAAAATTTTCAAAACTTAAAACTAGGTATTGATACAAAAAGAACAAGTACCGATATTTTTATCAAAGGTATCAATATCGTTTTGGCATTTTTTCAGCATTTTTCCATTTTCAAAACATTGTTCATTTGGTCAAGTATTGATACATTGGTCCCTGGTATCAATACTTTTACCCAAATGATTAGAATCACAAGTTTAAAAGTTCATTTCATGCCCAAATCTATATCTTAGCTCATAGGTACATATAAGTACACAATTAACATGCAAAGAACTTATTCAATCCATTACACTCCAAGTCTTATATACCTATGATACATACATTCAAAACAAGTATAACAAATATTGACCATTTCAACAACTTTCAAAATCAATACTTAACCATATTGAAACCTATTTACATGCCACAAAATCGAGCTTTAAATGATATAAAAACTACCGAAACAATAACAGGATAGTGTGACCTCCTCAACAATCCGATAGACATGTTCTGGAAGTCGGTGATCTACAAGAAAAGGGAAAACAAACGAAGTGAGCATTACAAATCCTTAGTAAGTTCAAGGTATAAAACCAAGTAACTTACCTCAGGTTATAAATATACACTACATGCTACTTAGCTTGGTATAGTTTGCCTACCATGGTAAATCAAATATAAAAAAAGGTGAGTTCAACATTTATCATACCATATAGTAACTCAATCATATAACATTTCAATTACCATTGACAAAACAGTTAATCATTTAAATCAATTCACTATCTTAACATATCATATAATCAATTTATCTTCAATATATCCCATTTCAAATTAATGCCAAATATTATTTTCATTTCATAATTTGATTTACCAATCCAAATCATATTAAACCATATGAAGTTCATTCCCATACCATATCTATTCATCTTTATACTAAATAGATATTGAATGTCAATTTAATATCAATCACTATTGTATTTCATAGTATTAATTCTGAATCACATTCATTGATTTATTATGTTTGCATATTAGCCCCCTGGTCTTATATAATCGATTCTCAATATGTATAAATATATCACCCGATTATCATATCAACTCATTTCACAAATAGACATTTCATTTCACATTTTTCTTACATTTCTTATCCATTTGCCATCTCAATATCAAATATCACATCTCATATTCAATTTTCCAATTTCATGGATTTCAAATACTTATTCATTATCATAATTTCAATTATGAACCTTTAGTTTTTATCTTTTATCTTCCTATTAACATGACTCAGACTCGGACGGATACACGAATCCAACCAACTCACCAATTTGGCACCCAGTATTTAATGGATAAATTTGTAATAATGAATTGCGCCCTGCGCTGGCTAGTAAAACCGAAAAATAAATGTGCCCAACACTGGTCAATATAACCGACAAATGGGGTGCCCAACACTCCCCGACACATAGTTGTAAAACCTTAAACTCTTTCTATCCTATAGCATGCCAACTATATCCGACTCTACCCAAACAATTAATAAGGTATTCATTACTCAATTTATTATCAATCAACATCTCAATTCATATATATTTTCATTGTTAAATGATTCATCCATACTCATGACAACATCAATCATCTCTAAATGCATTCAATTACAAACACATATATATACATACACATTTTTCATATATATTCAATTTAATCCTTATCACTATCAACCAGTCTAAATCAAATCATCATTTTATCACATAACATATCCTATTTCAATCTAATTCAAAGTTAATTCCTTAATTTATCAAATTATACTATCTTCAATTTTGTTCAATTTAATATTCTACCTTACCTTTTTGTTCCAAATTATAAACAACCAAAATTTCAATTAAACATATTTACAATTATAATTCTAAATGCATAAAATTTTATCACAAACATACCATATAAACTTACTTGGTCAAGACAACAAACAAATGACTCTCTAAAGACTAATCAGTAACTTTTGTCATTTCCCCGATTATCTTCAATTTGGTCCAATTTTCGATCTATTCAATAATTTGATTCAATTTATCAATTTCAAAAATCTTAAATAATCCTATTATAAGTATATATCATTTTAATTTTATTATTCAGATGCCCTTTAAATTTTTGTAGTTTATTTAATTTAGTCCCTAAAACTGAACTTATCATATCTTCCGAATTTGAACTCCAAATTTTAAACCCACTTCAATTATGTCCATATACAGCCTTCTGTTATCACAATTTATAGAAATTTCATACCAATTTCAAGATATTCACAATTTAGTCCCTAAACTCAAAACTAACAAAATTTACTTAACAAATTAATCCTATTTCATTTCTAAGTTTCAAAATCTACCATAAACATTCAAAAACTTCAAATAACATCAATGGAAACTTTTTAAATCTTTGACAATTTTGAAAATGGAGATACGAGTTAGGTGGACCTAGTTGCAACAATCTCAAAAACATAAAATTTACGAAAAACGGGTTAGAAATAGACTCACATGCACTTGGCCGAACCTTGGAATTTTTAACAATGACTTCTCATGCTTTAGTTTTCTATTCTCGGTGGTGAAACTCGAAAATAAAGAAGATGACCATTATGTTTATGTTTTAATTTTATTATTATTTTAACTTTAAATTAACATATAAAATATAACAAAACTAAGTACAAGTCATCCCAATATAATTAAATATGGCATAATTGCTATATTAAACCTTATAAACATTTACTAGATAAGCAATGTAGCTAATAAAAATTAATAGTGACTAAGTTTTACGATTTTTACGGTTTAGTCCTTGTACCTTAATTAGCCATCTAATCACTAAAATTTTTGGACCAAACTTCAATTCACCTATATAACAGCTCCATAAATATTTAATAAAAATATTC
>CM025141.1:16901075-16918245 GCA_013467495.1 Gossypium gossypioides
ATAATATATAAAGGGAATTAAATTTTTAAAATTTTCTAAAATAATAATTTTGAGCAACAAACTAAATTAATTAATGATTCAAATTTATCATACTAAGGTATCTTCTTATTTTATTATTTTGCTTTGAAAAAATTTTCAAATATATATGATTTCAAATTTATATGCTCTAACATAGAATTAGTTATACTGTAATAAGATTTTAATTTGGCATGTTTAATTTTTAAATTTAACTCAAACAATTTCACTCAATTTTATTCGAATCGAATTTCATTCCAATCGACTCAATTCAAAAAGAAATTCAAATCAACTTAGGATGATAAAATAGGACTCGTCAACTTGATTAACTTGAAATTTTTTCACTCGATTCGGTCCAACACTGACAGTACCAACCGACTCCCCCTCTTTCTCAATGGGAGAACTATTTTCTTCGTTTTCCTAGTCTGTTTTTTAAATCCACCGCACATTCCATCATCTCTATTTTAGATTTTAGATTTGTTGCTTTGAAAAAGCTTGAAAAGTTTGGGAATTAATATATTTGTTATATTTTGAGTTTTGAGAAATTGAGGAATTGATGGAAAATGAGCTCTTAAACTTGTGGAAGGAAGAATCCATATGTTAGAAAGTTTATTTTAATTTTTAGTTTATCCAAGTGCTAAGCATCTTTAATGAGATAATTATGAAAATTGTTATAATGATAAAATAATATTATGTAATCACTATGTACATTTTTAAATATGGTTTTGAGTACTTATATGACAAAACAAAGGTTTTGTAAGATTTGGCAATGTACAGAATCATAGTGAAATGTATGAAACTTGGCGTAGTTGCATTAAATTGAGCTAAGAAAGTGATTTGGAGACTTAAATGTCAAGGTATGAATTTTAATGTGAGGATGAGCATATCTGTTAATGGATTATAGAAAGTGAAATGTTCAATATGACGTTCAAACATGGATGAAAGAAAATACGATATAAAATGATAAGAAGAAATTATGAAATTACACAAACATGTGTTATGGAAATGAAAAGATAATAGATTGCTTAACAAGCACTCGAATGTGATAGACTGACTAATCAAGTATATAATATGGTAGTATGGTCACCTAAAGAATGTGTGAAATATGTGACAATGAATGGATGCTTAACAACTTTTTGTCAATTTGGTCTTGCTTTTTAAACGTACATAAAAAGATTTAAAAATTTATTTTTGTTCATATTTTAAATAAGAAAATAAAAACTAAAATATATATTGTAACACCCCATACCCGACCCAATCGTCGGGTCCGAGCTATGAGATGCCACATTCGTTGCTAGAGCAACTACGATCAAGTACAATTCAATTTAACCATGTATACATGCTGTTCATTATATTACTCATTTACATTATATTATACAATCATTTTCAGGTTTTATACAAGCTTACGAAAACTCTTAAGATGACTCAGGGTCGAATAAGGACCAAATTATATAGTTTTCAAATCATCGAGTTGATGCTGCGAGTTCGGGGGTTCCTTGTCATGATGCAACTTACTATCGATTTCCTTGTCGCGATGACAAGGGTCCGATGTCGTAAACTTGACCATTTGTTTTCAAATGGTCCAAATGGTACCATTTTGCAACACCTAAACAATCAAACTTATGTCCCAATTCAACCATTTCAGCAAGGATACCTTTCAAATATGCTTACTTATAAACTTTAACATCTTATATACATATGTATTACACAAAATTCATCATTTCAACTTAAACGCATATGCCAAGTTCCATAATTCTAACCATTTAACCATTTGATAGAAATACATATATATGCCACAAGTTATACAACATCTCATTCAATTCATATATATATATATATATCAATCTCAATTATATAAGTCAACCATTTGGCCATATCAAAATTCACCATTTCTAGCTTTAAATATCAACATGGTCACGTATTATCCAAAACCGACTCAAAACCTAGGTACATGTCATATGTTAAAATGAAAATAGACTATACAAACATTGTCGAGTCGATGACTTCTGACTGGATGTTGAATCATGTCTCGAGACTTCGAGATCCACCTAAACCAGCACATGAAATAAACAAATCATACGCTGAACGATAAAGCTCAATGGTACTTTCATGATTTAAGTCAATTAAACGTATACAACATCATTTATAACATATTCCATGAAACATCTAATTCAACCAAAACCGTTAACATTCATATATCAAAACAAGAATCATGCAAAATCTATTCAAATTCAACTTCTAGCCAATACACATCCCATTCATACCAATAATTTTCATTAAGACATGATATATGCACAACAACTTTGTATGCCAATTCATGGAATATTACATTTAACAATTCAATGTAACCAATTCATACCATAATTTCTACTAATAATGACTTGTCATTTCCTTTTCAATTCATACCAAATCATTTATATTGTTATTCATTCCCATCTCGAATCTATTGATTCGCTTAATACCATATCAGCCTTTTGAGTTCATATAATTGGTTCGCATGGTCTTTCACTTGCTGTTGTTTTTCCACATTTTATATATTTACAAGGTATATCAAATTCAATCTCAATTCATTCCAATTATCATATAACCAATTCATGTTTATAAACCCTATTAACCAAACACGAACTTAGGACAGATACATGAATCTCTTTCTTTGTCATCCTGGATTTTTCGACAAATATAACTATTAGAACATGTACATACTGCCACCCTGGCTTGCCTGACAATGATGGCTTTCGCAATCAGTATATCCTACCATCTCGGGTTGCAACGATGGTTTTTCACTATTTGATTACTTTGTCATCCCGGGTTGCTCGGTAACGATAACTACTAGAATATGTACATTTTACCACCCTGGGTTATCCAACAATGATGGTGTTAATCATTATACCGAACCCTATGGCATGCCAACTATATCCGACTCTACTTGAATAGCTAATAGGGTAACCAATATTTTGGTTATATTATATAATCCAATTCATATATTATCATTCTCAATTCATCTCATTATCAATTCATACAAACATACATACATACATACATACATACATACATACATACATACATACATACATACATACATACATACATACATACATACATACATACATACATACATCCAATATCATATAACATAATTCATACTATTATCATTGTCACATCCCAAAAATCGGGGGTTAGTAGAATCGGGTTTGTGAATCGAAAGAGTGGTCATGCCCTAATTTTTGAGATTATCTATGCTTTTTTAGGAAATAAATGAGGTATTGGTTTGTTGGTTAAGTGTTAGTGAAACATTCATGGAAACCCAAGTTAAAATTACTTCTCTTGCACCATTTGTTTTATTTTGCAAATTTTGCATCAAATCCTAGTATGTGACACGTCTTGTTTTTTTAAAAATATATTAAAAATTATTTTAAAAATATGGAAATAGTCTAGTGGTTAATTGATAAATGTAAAAGCATGAAAATTAGATTAAGGTCTGAAGTTCAATTCTCTTCCCTTGCAAAATAGCTTAATTTTTGCTAAAATTTCTCATTCTCCTTATTTTGTGCTGCCCAAGCCTTGAAACCTGGGTATAAATACAACTTTTTCTTATATTTTTTAACCTTTAAGTCAATTTTTCCCAACCCTAGCCGTTCACCCTCTTTCTCTCATCTTTTCTCTTCAATTTTCTTTCTTTCTTCCCTTATGTGTCGCCGCCCAAGCTACTAAGATTCACCATCAATTTCTCTTCTTTTTGCAATGGGTTCTTACACCATTGCTTTCATCTTCTTGCTTTAATTTTATCATAAAATTTCCAACCTTAAATCTGAAATTTTAGCACTCAAGATCGGCCTCCATTGATGCCTCAAAAGAACTCTATTATCGCCATTATCTTCTTGCTTGAGTAAGTGCCATTTTCTTTCGTTTTTCTTGATGGATCTTTCAATAAAGTACCTAATTTTCTAGATATAGAATTGGGGTGACTTTTAAATATTTAATGGGTATTTTTTCAGCCTTTAAAGTGATTTCAATTGTGGTTTTAAATCAGCCCTGATTTTGCCACCATTGGTGGTGGTGCGCCGTGCCTAGAGGCACAAAAAAGGGCTATTGTTTCTTTAATTTTTCCCATCTTTTTCCAAAAATATCTTGGGTTCTTAAACCCTTCCTAATAATCCTTTAATCATGTGTAATTTAGGAAAAATCAGTCTTGATCATTCAACGACTCAGATCTGACAATTCGGAAAGCGTAAGTGTGGTTGATTATGGGTTAGTGCGTAGTTTCGATTTAATTGTTGGGGAAACCAATAATTGATTGGATTAAAGATTTTAAAGATATAATAACTACTTATTTTTCAGTATTTAAATATGTTAGGTGCCGACTTAAACGCCCTAAATCAACAATGAAGTCGATAGATGTTCGTGCGTGCGTTTCGCATCAAACCAGTGTAAGGGATCTAACTAGTTTGTATTTGAAAAATTGTTATAATTGTAATGGTTGCATTGAAGTCATAAAAGGGTGTTTGGGGCTGTTTAAGTGGTGTATTTATTTAGTTTAATGATGATCTTTAAATTAGGTTCGTTTTAAAGTTTTAAAGAGAAACCGAGAGATTCGCAAATGTGTCGCAGTATAACATAAATTAAGGTGTGGGTCTAACTCATTAACTTGAGTGTTTTAATATTATTTTTTAATGATTTAATTGAGGAATAATCTTTCAGATCAAGCTTCGCTAAGTGGCTAAGTAATTAAATTGTAAGTGGTTGAACCAGGTACATTTCGAGCCCTAACTATTTGGCATGCTAACAAAAATGTGAGAATGATTGAATAATTATGTGACTGATATTATTGTGGATGATTAGTTGATGTGATGTATGTTGATTGTTTGTATATCATGATTCCAAATGAGAATGAAGCTTACACATGATATATTTGTATGAATGATTTGCTATGAAATATTTGAAAGACTGCTATACATGCACTCAGAAAACAGTTATAAGTTATATGAGATTGTGATATGTTAAACACACCATCTTAATAGTGAATTGAAAGTTGGATAAATGATCCTATTTACTGAAAGTATTTGATAATATGAGGGCGTGTTGATTATGCCAAGGAAATGTGAAAGTATTGAATTCATGACTATGTATGAGATTGTATGACATCTTGCATGTGCATTGGGGTGGGATTGTTATTGTGGTTGATGGAGGAGTTCTGTGGAGATTCAGCGGCATATTAAGTCTATATTTATTCGTAGTTAGTGCACTGCATCAAGAGTACTGTGGAGATTGGTGATTTTAGCGCATTTATTGTTAAATGGCAGATTTTCTGCAATTATGTTTATTTAGTGGTTTTACCACATCAAGCTTTGTTCGCATTTGTTGGAGTTTGGCAGATGGGTTTTGGGGAACTCGTGGTGTGTAGCAGATGGTTTGGGTCGAAACTTTTGCGTTGCATCACTTGCATCACCTTATGCTCATACACTGTTTGACATCGATTTGATAATGGCTATGTAATGATATGAAATTCAAATGATGGTTTTGTGTTCTTCTGTTAATACTAATAAGCTTCATTGTATTTGATATTTATGTATGTTTAAATAACTATTAGACTCACACTGAGCTTTCATAACCTCACTCCCCCATAGTGTTTAACTTTTTAGGTAAACCTTGAAACTAGGACCGAACCCGGCATACGAAGAATCACCTTCGACCTCGGACTATTTTTTAATCAGTATTATTAATAAGTCTCTATTGGTTTTGGTTTGTAATTTTTAATTATTTATGGTCTGTGACTTGGTAACTTTTCATTTGGGGATTTTTGTCTTCATGTATTTCTCAAGCATAATAAAGGGAAAACGCATGATATCTGGCTTAAGTAAAATTTGACATTGTTCCCTAATTTCCGTTGTATTGCAAAGAAACCATTTTTGAAAAAAAAAACAAATCGATAAAGCAATTAGATTTCCAAAATGACATGAATAATGGTTTTTCCATTGCATTAGTTAACATCAAGTTTTTACAAAGTAAAACGACAAACAAATGATTTTTCTAAAACAACACTGTCAATAATAAAATAAATCTTAAGCACAGATGACCCAATAAATTAATGTTTTTAAACTAACTCAAAGTACAACTACAATTTTTCTCAAAAATGAGTTTATTTAAGCTCTTCAAAAGTAACGTAAGTTAGCTTAGCCATTTCGGTGGCTAATGTAACCTTTTTAATCTAGCCATAACATCTAGGCCGAGTTAGGGAGGTTACAATCATCATCATTTTGCATCAGAAATCATTTATCAAATATATCATATTATTTTCTACCATATTCAATTTAGTCCAATTTCCCAATATTCAATATCATTCAATGCAAACCAATTTGTACAACAAGCATAAGCTTACTTCGATAGTCAATCATGCATTCAATATGTATATGCATATAAATATAATGATCTTGAATCATAAAAATACAAATCGAAATGTCCGTCACTCATCTACAACTCTCATCTTTCCCTTCTCTCATGACAGCCCAATGTCGTTTTTAGCTACGTTCGATAATTCAATAATGAAAACAATTTCAATTTACATCCAACTAACATTCAAATACAAAGTAAAACATATTTTACATTTTATTCAATTTAATCCTTATACTCGGAATATACATATTTTTTGATATCTAGCATAGAATCAAAATTTGATTTCAAATCTTTTCATTAGGGACTCTATATTTTTATTTATAGCATAATCTCATGCCAAGTTTTCAATTTATTCAATTTGGTCCCTAATGTTACAAAGTTAACTAATAAGCTTATTAAGCTTCAAAATTTAGTCATTGTTATGATCTAAGCTTAATATCTATCAAATTCAAGCCTATTTCATCAACTTCTCAACAATGACAATTTGCTAAAAACTTAATAATTAGAAATTTTGATACATGGGCTAGCTAAATCAAGCTTCCATGATCATAAATCTATAAAAATTACATGAAAAAGGCTTGATTGCCTTAGATAATTTGGATGGTCAAATGTAAGCTTGCACAAAAATGGAGTTTCTTTCTTTCTTTCTTTGCTATTTGGTGGACAATGGAAGAAGATAATAAATATCATCTTTCTTTCCACTATGTTCACTTATATACCATGTTTAATTATTAATTAAATTTTTTTAATTAAAGTTTATTACACTAATCTTATTACTAATCAAACTAAGTGTATTAATCATTATCATCCACAAACTCATTATAAAAAATGGTTAAATAACCATTTAAATAATTATTTTATAGGTCCTCAAGCCTTTTCTAAATTAAAACTTAATAGAGATTGGACTTTTACAATTTAGTTTTTGAGTTTTAATTAACTAATTTATTGGTAAAATTTGTAACACCCCCTAGCCCATTAGGAAAACATGGCATGTAACATTCAGCCAAACAAACCGCCCAACAGACTGGGGTGCTACCAGCGGACTCAAACCTTTCGACTTAACTTAAAATTTTTAGAAAAATAGTTTTGAAGATTTCTCTTTTTCTTAAAAACTATTCTTTTTCTTTCATTTTGTAACACATTTATTTCAAGAAATCACAAGGAACTACAGAAGACAATCTATTATTCATTCGCTACCCAACTATGGCGTATACATATAAATGATAAAATTCATAATCAACAAATCACTGAAGTTAGGCGAACACTTTCAGAGTACAGGAATAATTCTTTTTAAAACAAAAATGGAACAGTACAAACGAAGAATTTAATTTGTAATACCCCAAAACCCGGCCTAGAAGTTATGCCCAGATTTCGGAGGTTACATTGATCAACGAAGTGATCTAAAAGTAATTTACTTGTTTGGAAAACAGTTTGCTAAAACCGAATTAAACCATCTAACATTTCAAGTTTTGAAACAATAACTAAACGCCATTAAAAATAATTGGGAATAAAAATCCATGGTTTTTATAATCTCAGTCTAAATAGCAATTTACGAAAACCAAAAAAATAGACTTATACCACAGTCCCTATAAACACTTACAGTCCAAAACAGTTTGAAAACTAAGAATTTAAATGAAACACTTCATTTAGCTAACTCGAAACTTATCCGTCTGAGACATCCAGTTGCCAAGTCCCGACTTTAGAACACGAGAGTACCTGAAAGGGAAAAAACTAAGGGGTGAGCTACGCGAGCTCAGTGTAAGTTCGAAACACAACCAAAGACCAAAAGACCGAGTGACACAACACAATACTCCAGTGTAGCATATGTTTACATATCATATGCAAATACCTTAACGGCAGTCCGATATATGAATAGTTATCAACAACAAATCAAATGCATCTATATTAACATTCCAAGCACTTATGTACCCAATTGAATCAGTATAGAAACATATCGATTTATATGCAGTTAATCTCGCAATCATACAGATAGACTTGATCGAATATGAAATGAATGCAAGAGTATAAAACCCACCCCAACCATCCGAACACCACTTCGACCACCCTGCACACCACGTATGAGCTATATCAAGCCCATCCACCTTGCACACCACATAAAACCTTGAAAGGCTCGTCCACCCTACACACCACAATGTGGAACTAAGCCACTTTGATAGCAATATGCAGCTGAGCTGCCATATGTATATGTTGCGGTATCACAGCTAATACGTAATGCAGTTAAACTGCCGAAATAGACGTCCTTCTCTTCACAACCAAAAACCTAGATTTTCATGCATATGCTCAATGTACACAGCTTACAAATAGTCACACAATAGTCAAACAGAACAGAGGTGCACATATGCAATTGACCAGAGTTAGAAACAGTTATGACGGTACTTAATTACTTAATAACATCATATAATACCTAAACAAATCATTAAATCAATGCTATGATTATAAATAACGCATAAGTCCGAGCTGAAACAAAGTCCTAACCACCCTTACTAAGGTCTAGTCGAGAGCCGGAACACACAGAAACACAAATGAGTCAAAATCTGACATAGAACGAAAATTGCGAAACAATGCCGCACGGTCATGTGGAGGTCTACACGCTCATGTGAAAAGAGGCACATGGTCGTGTAGTTATGACACACACCCGTGTGACTTAGTGACATGGTTGTGTGAACAGCCCATGTAACTCTCTGTCCGAAATTGCTACAATAAGGTGCAAGGCAGACACTGCCGTGTAAAATTCTCACAGGCCCGTGAGACTATCAACTAAAATCCCCAAATTCAGCCACACAGCCATGTGGCCAGGCCTTGTGGCACCAAAATAGCCCCAAAACCCTAATTTCCCAATCTCACACGGCCATGTGAACTGCCTGAGTGCAGCACACGCCCGTGTGGACGCCCGTGTGGTCACAAAACCACACCAAAATAGCTTAAAAATCACGTAATTTATCACCAAACTGACCCCTAATTGCTTAAACTCAAAAATATACCAGAAATTGCAAAATTTCCTATGATTCAACAATAACTCAAAACCAGAACAACACCTCTATTAGTTAATTGTGGAAACACAGAAATTGTCAAATTTCGCAGAACCTAAGCAGCAATTCAATAAAGGAACAGAAGAGTTTCCAAACACACACCTGATTTCGCAAACCAAAGCCCCCGAAAGGATCGAACGTCACCTCCTACCTAATTGAAATCTTAATTTCACAAACAAACTAATCTAAGAATTCGACTAATTTAATTTAAAAGTCACAACAAAAATATACCAAAAGACGACACTTACCCAGTTGAAATTCTATTAGACAGAAATGCAAGGACAATGATATGTGGAATCGAAAAAAGTAAGAAGAATAAACTACAATGATTCCCAAAAGCAAAACCACCAAGAAAAACCAAAAGAGAGAATAAGGAGAAGACAAAAAGAAAACAAACGTGCTAGAGAGGGAGGAAAGAATGTGCTTTAATTTTTAATTCACTAACTATAGTAAAATTAATAAATAAATAAAATAAAAATAAAAATAAACACATAAATATCTAAAACACTCGCAAGGACTCGAACACAAGACCCGAAGGCAACCTACCACACTTATAACCACTAAACTAGCAGGCTCATTCTGACACTAAAACGCGGAAACAAACACAATTGTTAGACCTAGCCACTGACCCTACCTATAAACTCAAAACTTCTAACCCCAAAATCAGGGGTGTTACATAATTACATAAGTTGCATATAAAACGTATATATATACATTATCCGCCGAATAGTCATGCATGATATAAAAACAAACAAGTGGCTCACTCGCAAATGCAACTCTGGCGTAGTCCCCTTCAACTGATTCTTCTTCTACTATTAGAACGCCTAAGAAGGAAAAGTAACGAAGTAAGTTCAATTAAATTTAATGAGTTCCAAAAATAGACACAAATAATTTACAAGAATATTGATAATAAACAAGCATCAATAGCCGTACAAAAAGAAAAATAGACTTTTTCGTGAGACTCTGTCATACAGACACAATACACCAATTTGTCATCCACAGTTCTCTAACGACAACACTTTGCCAATTTAAACATAATACATACAATACCCAAACGGATCATATTCCGCCAACATACACATATCTATCACAATCATGCATGTTTACCAATGACCCATCCTTGTGCCAGCCTCGGACCAATGTTTCAAAAATCAAAATCACATATCAGCTATATTCATATTCGTATTCCACTATAACTTCTCGTAACATCCTTGTTAAGTTGAACACGTGTTCCCCCGCAAGGTCGACCGTGATCTGCGAGTCCGGTTTGCAATATAGTTTACCTACCGGAGGCATCACAAACAGTTCTCCTTTCTACATTTTCGGATATCACAAATTGTCTGGTACTAGGCTTGTGCAACAATGAGGGTTTTTTTACATCTACAATTGTCATACTCACGCATACAACACTAGTTTATTACACACACATCCAGACACAACACATCAACCCATTTACAGTAGAGACAACTTACCGTACACAACCCATATATCATGGAAGTTTCATAACTCAAAGGAAGTAAGAAGGAACTCACTCGAAACTCCAAAATAGAAATCTACTTTGTCGATCATTTTGCCTCGATTGTTTGGATCTTCACTAGCTTCTTGAGCTAAATAAAAAACAATTATAACCATCATATCATTTATCTACTAAAATTTAACATGCATGTAGGAATCAATTGCATGCAACCCATAATCAAGAAGTCTCATTCCTTACGAACCAATTCTAAAAATATATGCATGCACCACTACAGAAACGTAAATCCCCTCGATAACAACCTAAGGGTTTTCCATAAATTACCAATAAGCTGGTACTTAACAATGGTGTCTTAACTAGCTACTGGAAACCTTTCTCATCTTTCCAAACGAAGATACTTTAAAATTTCTTAGAGAATTAGAGAAAAAGGCAGGGAAAGGTGGAATATGCCAGTGTTGGCGTTTTTGTCTAAGGAAGAACATAGAACTTAAGAGCTTGCTCACAAACGTAATAGTAAGGAATGAAAAAAAACTGAGTTTTCATTCTAATTATCATAACTATACATGATTTTTATAGACAATCTTTTCTACCAAACACAACTACCACCACTAATCAGCCTAGTAAGTTTTGAAACATTGCTTGTACACTAAAACAAGCCAACTAAACAAGCTATTCAGCTACCTAAACCCACCAATCTGTCATCTACAGTACTCTAGTTCAATTCTAACTAGGTCTCAACTAAATTCTAACGATGCTCACCAAGCCATCATTTTCACGCTAAAACATGAAAACAAGTCTATTGATTCATGAACTAACAAGTTCGCCCAAATTATCTGGGGTTGGCAGATTGTCTCACAAAAGAGTCCGCCAAATGATGAATTCCAGCGAAACGTTCCGCATTTGGGCATACTATCGAACCCATGCAATACGCCACCTATTATTTAACTGATAATTCACCAATCTATCCTTTTTTTCTACCCTTGGTTTAATCGACTATATGTCAAATAGTATATCGATACAGTCTACGTCGGGCGGGCTGTTACAAAATTACTTAATTGAACTTTATTATACTTTCATATTAACTCCGTAAATATTCTTATTTTACATTTATGGACTTGATTTACGAAAATGAGATTCTAAAATCGCATTTTTCGACATCACTGAAAACTGGATCGTTACAAATATATTCTTTTTAAAAAATAAAAAATATATATAAATCAAAACCTCTACTTATTCTCCAGCTATAGCTAAACTTGGTGTGTTTTCTTAACATTGATCATTAATTACTATTATACATGGGGTATTTTCTTCATTTTAGTTTTAAGTTTTGATTTTTTAAAGAGAACATGGGGAAGAAAATAGTTCGATGAATTATGAGAGAAATTTAAATATAAAAAAATAAAAAGTATTAGATAATCTTGCATAAAAAATTTAAACGAATTCAATTTTGAAACCTTAAATCGTGTTCTATATTTTAAATCTGACAATTTTGAGTTGAAAAGATGAACCCATCTCAAGAATCATATTCAAAAGCGTCACAAGTAAAGGATTATAAAACCATCAGGGGCTAAGCTAGAATTTTTTTTTAGGAGGGGCTGAAATTAAATTGTAATTTTTATGATAGTAAAAATGCAACTTTACCATTTTAATAGCCTATATCTTTATAATTTTTAAGGGATGAAATCAAAATTTTATCATTTTTTAGGGGAGCTAAAGTACAATTTTACCTTTACTAATTTAAAATTTTAAAAATTTTAAAGGACTTAAATAAAAAAATTTCCATTTTAGGGGGGGCCAAGCACTGCTAGCCCCTTAACTATGCCCCTGAAAACCATGTCAAATATGTAGGCCAATTTTATTAAAATATTTGTTCATTTAGCTCCAATCTCATTCTCTAGTAGTCTTCGCAATTAAAAGGCCATTTACTGGTTTATGCAATCAAGAGACACATGCAAGGGCAAAGAAATAACAAAAATAAATAGGGATAAACCCAAAACTACATGAAGTATAGTTTAATGTATAATTGTATATATGAACTTTGATTTTGTGCAATTTTATACATGAAATTTTGATTTGATCTAATTCTTGTAAATTATTAACACAATTATTGATATAACATCATTTTATGTTTATATATTGCAATTTATCCAATATAAAAATAAATTTATGTATTTATTTTTTAAAATGTGCATAATTAAATCAAAATTAAAGTTTTGAGTATACATTTAAACCACAATTAGAGTTTCATGTGTATAATTGCACCAAATTAAAGTTTATGTATACAATTACACATAAAATCAAAGTTCTCATCCTTGAGAGACTACGAGTGTAATAGGAGCATCCGTCGAAAAAAGGATCACCCTAAGATGATCATCTCATGGCTATTGAGAACGAATCAAATCCGATGGTTCTATTTCTCAATCTTTCTGACTTGCTCTATAACAGCTCGTTTTTTAGTGGTGTCGAAAATAGTGATTTTGTGGCCACAAATCTAACAAGTGAGCCTGTAAATATTATTATTTAATATTTATGAGTCAATTATTGTATTAAAATAAATTTTGAATGGGCAAATTATGTTATTTGAATGAATAATTAAGTTCAAGCAATAAGACCTTAAAGTCAAGTGATTTTAGAAAATGAGGTATCGGGACCTCATTTCTATAAATCAAGCCGTAAATATTTTATTAAATATTCATGGAGTGATATTAAGGTTGTATTAAGGTTTCGTTAATAAATTTTGGTGTTTAAGTGATTAATTAATTGGAAAGGACTAAATTGTAAAGATGTAAAATTTAATGGCTATAGCATTATTGTATCTAATGGATATAAAAGCATGAAATAAGGGACTAAAGTAGTAATTCAACCAATTTAAAGGATAGTGGATGAACATGGCTTGGCATTTGGTGAAATTTGATTGAGTTTTTAAGGGTAAAATGGTAATTAGTCAATTAAACTTAAAATTAAATAAACCAAAATCTTTCATCATCTTTTACATTTCTTCTTCACCGAAGTTAATGGAAATAAGCCATTTTTAACCCTAAAGTTTTGGCAAGCTAAAAAGCTAGTATGGTATGTGATTTTGGCCCTGTTTTTAAAAAAATTTATGTTTTTGATATCGTTGCAACTAGGTCCAGCTATCCCATACCTTCGTTTTTGAAACTGTTAAAGATTTTGAATGTTGTCATTGATTAATATTTGTGATTTTATATTTTAAATGATGAATTTGAGGCATTTGTTTTTATTTTTTAAGTATTTTGTTAAGTGATTTTGATGAATTTAACGATTAGGGATTAAATTGTTGAAATAGTAAAATACAAGGACTTAGTGTGAAATTGTTACAAATGTGGGCTATAATGGATGCTATTAATATTTGGTTGGTATGAATTTTTAATTAAATTAGTTTATTTGCATGATTAAGACAAAGGGACTAAATTGAATAAAAAAGAAAAGTTGAGGGTAATTTTATAAAAATGTCAAAAATGACTAAATTGCATAAAAAAATTGGTTTTACTATCCAAATTAATGAATTAAATGAAATTATTATTTTAGATAAAAAAAGCGATATGAAAATCGAGGAGAAGAGAAAATTACAAAATATCCCCTATAATTAGTCATTTCTGCAATTTAGCCAGGTAAGTTCATAGTGATTTGTTATTTAATGTAATTCACTTGTGATTATTATTGTTGTTCTCTAATTAATTGACTTACATATATATGTGAAATTACTTCGGTTATTTATATAACGATAAGTGGTGCAAATACTTATATATATATAAAATTGAGAAGAGATTAATAGTAGTGTTTTTCTTGGAATTGTATTAAATTTATATGCAAATGAGATGAATTTAAATATGTATATAGAAATGAAGAAGTGTCGTTGTTTGTACTTCAGTACCCTTGAATGCACATCTGTGCCATTGTTTGTACTTCGGTGCCCCTGAATGCACATCTGTGCCCCTATTTGTACTTCAATACCCATGAATGCACATCTGTGCCCCTGTTTTTACTTCGGTACCCCTAAATGCACATTTGGGCCCCTAATTGCACATCAGTACCCCTGATCGCACATTCATGCTCCTAATTGCACTTTGGTGCCCCTGTTATGCAACTATGATGCCCTTGGTGTGGTGTAGTTATCCGAGTATCCGAGTTAAGTTATTAGTTCATCAGGCTAAAGGTTAATGGTAATGTATAGATATAACTATGAATGAATAAAAGGTATGATCAATCTGTTTATTTAGTTTTCACATTGTTTAGTGAAAGTCAGTGATTTCGAGTTGATATGTTTATATGAAACTTTGAAATGAAAGATGAATTACAAAATGATTATATGTTAAATGTGTAAGTATTATGGTAAGGAGAAACGTTTAAGTAAAATAGTTATAAGGAGAAACATTTGTGCCCTTGATTGCACTTTGGTGCCCCTGATCTCGCATTCGTGCTCCTGATTGCACTTTGGTGCCCCTATTATGCATCTATGATGCCCTTGGTGTGGTGTAGTTACCCGAGTATCTGAGTTTATTTATTAGTTCATCGGACTAAATGTTAGTAGAATTTACAAAATTATTTATGTGCTTAAAGGCTAATGTATAGACAAGATAGTAGTAAATGTTAAATATTCAATTATCTACTTAATCATACGTGAGTATAATTATGTTGATGATTTTACAGTTAAAGTTAGATATTTATATACATATATGAATGAGTTTGGATTAAATTATTATAGTACAGGAAGCATACGATGAACCATTTTTAGTATTAATTTTATAAGTGCTTCATGAATGAATAAAAGGTATGATCAATCTGTTTATTTAGTTTTTACATTGTTTAGTGAAAGTAAGTGATTCCGGGTTGATATGTTTGTATGAAACTTCGAAATGAAAGGTGAATTACAGAATTATTATATGTTAAATGTGTAAGTACTATGCTAAGGAGAAACATTTAAGTAAAATAGTTATATGGAATGCTTATGAGAAAGAAAATACATTTTTGTGTATATGCAAAGCTACACTAAATGTCCATGAGAGGTGTATTGAATGGAAGAGTGAAAGTTAACTTATGATTTAATGAAAACTTATGCATAGTTGTTTATTCTAATATGTTCAGTAGTTAGGTTACCTTTATACGAACTTACTAAGCATTATTACTGACGTTAGTTGTTTTGTTTTCCTGTAGGTCATTAGAAAGCTCAATTTAGTTGAAAGCTAGTCAGAGACCTATCACACTATTCAGCAGTTTATTCGGTATCTTTTAAGCATTTTTGGCTAAGGTTATAATGGCATGTATTGGTGGACTTGTGTTTAATGTTAGTTGATAAGTTCGGTATGTATATGTTATCTTGGTTGGTGTACTTTTGGCACTTTGATACTTAATGGTTGGTGTTTGTATGGTCAAATTGATGTATGTTTGGAATGATCATATTTGGTACGTGTTGGTATCTTTTTAATGTGGCCAAGTTGAGTTGTGCTTTGAGGTAGATATGAGCTATTTGTAATGGTATAATTGTGGTCATATATGGTAGTTTTGATATGGAAATAGGTTAGTTGTGAATGACTGATAAATGGATAAAAATGCACATGTTTTGATAGGTTTGATGAATTGTGATTGAGGTGTCTTTTGGCATATTGGTTGTATAGAGGTTTGGTCATTTTATGCATGATTTGGGTATGTTTAAAAGCCTTGTTTATATGTGAAATTGACTTGTAGGTTCATGGTTAAACGGGTGAAAGAAATGGCTTGATTTTGGCTACTTTTTTGTCCACACGGGCGTGTGTCCCAGTCGTGTGTGACACACGGCCATGTGACACCGTCGTGTGTCCCCTATAGGTTTTAAAGGTTACTTTTCGAAAGATACACGGCCTAGGACATGGCCTGGAACACGGGCGTGTGAAGCCATTTCGAGAGTTACACGGCTTGGCATGCGGGTGTGTGGCTTGGCCATGTGACCCAAGTTAGTGAGTTACACGGGTACAGACACAGGCTGGGACACGATCGTGTGTCCCTATTTCGAATGTTACACGGCCTAAGACACGTGCGTGTGTCTCAACCGTGTGAGTCACACGATTGTATGACCCCTGCAGTGTGAATTTTCTAACTTTTTCCTGAACTTTCTAAATGTTTCCAATTTAGTCCAAATCTGTTTCTAAAGTGTTTTTAAGGCCTCGAACGCTCAATTAAGGGACGATAAGCATGTGAATGAATGATTTAATTCATGATTTTATTAATGTATGAAATGTATGTT
>CM025141.1:16919650-16937499 GCA_013467495.1 Gossypium gossypioides
ATTAGTTTATATGTGTTAAATGGATGTAAAAACATGAATGGAGGGTTTTAATTAGTAATTAGACCATAAGTGCTTATAGTGGACGGTTTAGGGAAGGTATGTTTTGAAATTTCATTTATTTTTAAAGGGTAAAATGGTAAATAAATTAATAAGATAAACTAAATAAACAAAATATGTTCATCTTCTTCAATTTTTGTTTGAGGAAACTGAAACCACCATTGCTAAGCTTTTTTAGTATTTGACCAGGCTTAACTTGATGCATGGTATGTGTTTTTCAATCCAGTTTTAGTAATTTTTATGTTTTTGAGATTATTGTTGTAACGCCCTGAATTATTTCATTTTGTTTCTGTGAATTTTGTCATAAACATGTAATTGCTTCAGTGGCTAAGTGTTCTAATTATGTGTTTGAGGTCTTGGGTTCAAGTCCCACTTTTGGGAAACAAGTTATTTTTTATCCTAGCCTATTCGTTGGCGATTGGGTTTATATTTTATCTTCAGTAAACTTATATTAGAATGAGCCTACTAGTTCAAGTGGTAAGATGTTAGCTTGCCCTAAGGTCTTGTGTTCAAATACTTGTATGAGTGTGAATGTTAATTTTTACTTCGCTTATGTGATAGAGATTTGATGGAGGTGACACTCTGAGGTTGTTAGATGAGGTTTTCTCTGTTTCCTCTCTATCGAAATTTCTTTTTCTTTTCCTCTTAAATTTCTGCAAAAATTTTCCCTTCAAATCACGGTGCTTTAAATTTTCGAGTCCTTTGTGTTGCTTTGTAGGTAAGGGGTTCATTGTGTTTTGGGGGAACTCTGAGTAATGCTTTAGTTTCTATTGGTGTATAAAATTGATTCAGTATACCGTTTTGCTAGGTGTTCTTCAGGACATTCGAGACCCTTCGACTGCGTAGCGAAGTTTAGAGGTTGTCGTAGTCGAGGGTAAGCTTTTGAAACGTCCTAGTGTAGTTTTTTCTATTGAAATTAAGCATTTGATTTCATTGTATTCAAGTGGTCACTCAATTGGAATTGAGAAATTGAGTTTGATTGTGGGCAATTTATTGCTCATTTTAAGTGTTGTTCACTCTAGGGGTGCGATTACTTCGGAACCAAACCAAGTGTGTAACGAAAACACGAGAAAATATGGTTCTGCGAAAGCCAAAAAAGTGGCCTATCGACACCACACAAGCGTGTGTCTACCGTGTGCGACACACGACCGTGTGATAGGTGAGTGTGTGGCCGTAAGGGTCACACGACTTAGGCTGATTTGGGCATGTGGGCCTACACAGACGTGTGGGCCATGGGCCTTCCGTAGGGTCGGTAAGGGAAAAACAAACCCTAATGCATGAGATCTGCTAATCTGATAGACTGATTTGAGTATTAAGAAAACTGATATGTATGATTTCACTATTTTGTATAAATATATATGATATCCGTAATTCTGTAATATCTATTTATCTATTATTTGTATCTGTATATGGGGTGGGATTTGTATATGTGGAGGATGTGCTCTGTGAGGCGACATTTCACCGATATACTAGCAACTTGGCTACAAACTATTCTGATAAGTGTCGTATAGACACTATGTGGTGTGTAGGGATGGGTGGGTGTTTTAAACCTCATGTGGTGTGTAGAGGATGGAGGTAGGACTTTGCATATATGCATGACTCTTATATAATCCGATTCTATTAAGGACTATGTCCGTATCTGTTCTGTTATGTAAGAAATTTGTATTTATATGCATGTATGTTATGTTGAGTTACACACTGAGTTTTGAAAACTCGCATCCGTTTGTCTGATCTGTTCAGGTAATCCTCAGCCATAGGCAGGTCGGTGCGACAGAGGCTCAACAGTGACCACTAGTATAGAAATCATTTTTAGTTATCAATTTAATTATTTTTTTAGATTTTCTTTGAGAGTTTTGTCACGTTAGGACTCTCTGGACTGTTTGTTTTAATTTTAGTTTTGGATGTGTCTTTTATTTTTATATTGTGGTGTTTGACAAAACCATGGTTTTACGCAAACAATTTCTTTTAAAATACAATATTGTTTTCAAATATTACGACTTTCAAACTTCCGTTACAAAATTACGTTTTACTTAAAAAGACAAACAAATGATGGTTTTATAAAAGAGTATAATAATATGGTTTTCCTAAAACATGGACTCTATTAGTAACAATTAACACGAGAAATTTTAACATAATAAGATTGACTTCAAAACCCTTCTTCTTTACATTCCCAGATTCGGCCATAACGTCTAGGCCGGGTTTAGGGTGTTACATTTAGTAGTATCAAAGCAAAGTTGCAAAAATCGAGCTATAAATTTTAGGTTCAAAATTGTATTTGTAAAAGAAATGGTTTTCAAACAAAGTTTGTTTCTTATGAGTAAAGTATGTGGTACACCGAGTCTTTGGCGCTGATCCTGTAAGTACATCTAAACTTAGAAATACTATACTTAGAAAACTCTGAACTTTTTGAAACTACACTGAGTTAGTTAGAAATTTGAACTTTTGAAAGATTTCTAAAACTTCTGATGAATATTTGAAGTATAAAATACTTGCTAATAAACACTGGAATTGATACATAAAATTTTGTAATGTAGATAAAACAGTAATTACGATGAGCGCTCATGGAACACGTGGTCATGGTACTCATGGCCGCAGCAGACGCCGTAGGGGGACTTGAGCTGAATCTTCCTCATTAGGCAGTATGCCAAATTTGGATAGGAGCGACACTGGCTACACATATTGTTAAAACTAGGTCTCAAAGTCGTCCGGCTAGGAACGACGCGCTGTCCCAAGCCATGTTGAGAGTTTTGGAGAGGGTTGTTGGACCTTGTTTTGGATCTAAGGGCCATGGGTCAGTAACTGAACGACTCTGATCCAATGGAGCTAAACTGTTTAGGGGCGTCACAGGAGTCACCCCTACCGTGACCGAATACTGGTTGGAGGCCACCGAGAGAATAACGAACGATATCGACTGTACTCCTAAGCAGAAACTGAAGCGGTACTCAACTAGGGGAATTTTTTTACTTCGCAACGAGGCATATCAATGGTGGTTATCGATTAAAGAGGGTACTCAACTTGATTGTATTAATTGGGATTATTTCAATACCGCCTTTTAGAGGAAATATGTGGGCGCGAGCTATGTAGATGCTTGTAGGTGTGAGTTCATGAATCTCACGCAATGAGATAGGACAGTGGCTGAGTATGAGGCCGAATTTCTGAGACTGAGCTGCTACACTCAAAGCATAGTGGCATTTGAGTACGAAAAGTGCATATGTTTTGAGGATGGTATAAAAGACAATTTGAGGGTTCAGATTACTCCGTAAAAGGGAGCGGGAGTTTGTTATTCTGGTAGACAATGGGAAATCGCCGAAGAGGTTAAGCACGTTGAGCGCCAGAATAGGTTAAGTACGTTCTTACGTTTTTTGCATGGTTTCTTGCATGCAAGTTACTGATCACTCGTTTTGGATTTGCTGGGGGTTAGGGCTTGGTTCTGTGTTTCTCCAGTTCATGTTGGTGTAATTTTTATTGTGTATTTTAGTAGGTTTTCTTTTCTTTGTTATCTTTTCCTTTCTTTTCATTTTTTTGTCCTCTCTGCTCCTTTTAGTTGTTTTCCAGGTTTGCAGTTGTAGTACTTTTCTACGTTAGGATTGTTCTTAGGTTTGTGCTTTTTGTGTTGTTTCTTTGCTTTGCTTTGTTTTTTTTTTGGAGTTGTTCAAATTTTTGTTTTGTTTCTTTTTTTAGAGTTGTTCAAGTTTTTGTTTTGTTTCTTCTCTCTTTTTATCCTTTTTGATGGGTGGTTGCGTTTTATTTCTTGGTCTTTTTAATTTTCTTTGTTTGTGTTTCTTTCTGGGTTCGTGGGCTCTGTCGTGGTGTTTTTGCCCTTTGGTTTCTTTGTTCTCCAGGGGTACCAATGGAGGAAAGACTAGAAAATGAAGCGATAACAACTACGGATGAGATAAACGAATTACTGGAGAGACTAAAATTCTCGGAAGAAGAATCTATCCAAGTTGTTAGTATAAATGATGATTAAAGAACCCAAGGTTTTGAGTCATGGGCTGTGGGCATGATTATGGCAAGAGAACAGCCAAATAGGGAGGCAATGTATAGGGTCTTTAAGTCTCTCTGGTACACAAAAGAAGAGGTCGATTTTGTCACTTTAAAAGAAAGAGTTGTTATAGTCAAATTTGGCTACCTGGAAGATCGCAGCCACATCCTGAACCTAACGCCTTGGCTATTCAACAGATGTCTGTTCGCGATGTTGCCTTTCGAGAAAGGAAAAAGTATAGATTCTTATGAGTTTTGGTTGGTACCTTTTTGGGTAAGAATCTACAATATCCCCATAGAATTTATGGATCGACAAACGGCTCTGGACATTGAGGACGCGGTAGGTGAGCTGTTGGCTATCAACTAGAATGACCGATATAGAGGTTGGATAAAGCTTATGAGGCTTAAAGTTTAGATTAATATCTTAAAACCTTTGAGGAGGGTGGTAAAATTAGTCGATAAAGAAAGGGTGGAAATAACAGAGGTGATAAAGTATGAGAGGCTACCGGACTTTTGTTATGCCTGTGGGCTGATAGGTCATTCCATTAAAACCTGTGAAAATAACAATGAGGAGGCAGGGCTGAATGGCTTAAACCTCCAGTATGGACGGTGGATGAGGGCACCTATAGTTACCCCAAATTAGGATAGAGGAATAAAAAGAAATAGGGTGGAACTAGTTAAGCCAAAGGCTCAAACAACTACTGATAAGGAAGAGAGCCACACCAACTCAAGGGGTGAAAGTAGGCTGCCCGAACACAAAGGAAGAGAAAGGGTTTGTGAGGAGGAGTCTTTATCCACCTCCCCTTTGGAAAGAAGGAGTCACAAGACGATGAGGGATGGAATGGGAAGGTTTAAAAGTAAACGGAATAGACACAGGGGATTAAACAGTGAAAACTTTGATGAAAGCCCAACAAAACTTGTTAAGAGAAGGATCTTAGATATTGCTTCACCTTTTAAGGCGGCGGCTGGTGACCAGCCCTGCCAAGAGCCATTAGGATCTTTTGTTGGAACTGTCGTGGGGTTGGAAACCTTGCGACAGTTCGTAAGCTGAAGCAACTGCTTGTTGCTAATACCCCTGATGTCGTTTTTCTGTATGAAACAAAAATCCACTCTAATGGTTTTTCTTGTATCCGGTCTATGTGCAGGATGGAAGGATGCATGGCGGTTAACTCGGAAGGTAAAAGCGGTGGTCTTGCCTTACTGTGGAAGGAAGGAGTTACGGTCGAGGTGTAGAATTTCTCAAACTATCATATTGACTCCCTTATTTCGTCGGATGAGGGTGAGGTGGTCCGGTTTACAGGCTTCTATGGTCAAGCTGACCCAAACTCGAGGAACTTGTCATGGGACATGTTAAGGAGGGTTAAGAGAACGGTCAATAAGGGTTGGATTGTGGGGGGCGACTTCAATACTATCCTTAACAATACTGAGAAGGATAGGGGTCGTAGAAAGTCGAGGAGGTCCATGGACGAGTTTAGAGATATCCTGGATGAGATGGCGTTGGTCGATGTTAAACCTACCAATGGCTAGTTCACGTGGTCTAATAACAGAGAGGGTCCCAACCTGGTTAAGGAGAGACTGGATAGGTTTCTTATTTCGGAGGATATGATTGATAAATTGCCCTTTATTAATACTAGAGTGGTGCACCAGCCTAAGTCTGACCATGAGGTTATTTTACTCAACACGATTGGTAATAAACCGGTGGAGAAGGGGTGCAATCACACTTTATGGTTTAAGTATGATGTTTGTTAGGCTAAAGAGTAAGAAGCTAGGGATATTATTAATCGCATTTGGTCTGATAAGAATAGCGACATATTGAACAAAATGGATAATGTCCACAAGGAGCTCAGACCATGGCAATATAGAAGGTACAAAAGAATGAAACATGAAATCAATAGGCTGGAAAAGAAGATTGGTAAGATCATAAATGGACCTATCAGCGTGGGATCGTCGAACCTCCTGAAGACTACTCGTGACCAGCTGGGCCAGTGGTATGATACAAAAGACAAATAATGGGCGTAAAGGGCCCGTAATCAGTGGCTCAGAGAAGGCGATAGGAATACCCGGTATTTCCATGTGCGGGCGATGGAGCGTAAGAAGAAAAATACTATTGATAAGCTCAAGAACATGCATGGCACGAGGCATGAGGACAAGAAGGATATCTGTCATATTGCTTTGAGCTATTTCTATAACTTGTTCAAAACCTCTATTAGACCAAATGAAGACATCGTCCTAAACTTTTTTCCTAGGTGTATTATTGACAACATGAACTACTTCTTAAACAGTGAGTTTACGGACGAGGAGATTATGGTGACTTTCAAGCAAATGGACCCCCGAAAAGCCCCAGGGATTGATAGTCTGTCCGAAAGTTTCTTCAAAGAGCACTGGGTGACTATTGGCAGTGATGTTCTCAGGACGTGTCGTGATATTCTTCATGGAAAGAAAAATGTGGATTGCTTTAATGATACCTTAATGGTCATGATTCCTAAGATAAAAAACCCCAGTGAGATGACTAACTTCCGCCCAATAAGTTTGTGCAGGGTCATATATAAGATTATTTTTAAAACCTTGGCGAACCGACTCAAAGTGGTGCTTCCCCATTGTATCAGCCAAAATCAAAGTGCATTTGTTCCTTGTCGGATAATCCATGACAATGTTTTGGTCACTCATGAGCTTATGCACTACCTTCACAGTTCTAAAAATGGTCCTAACAAGGGTTGTGTGGTCAAGCTCGACATGAGCAAGACATATGACCGGCTGGAATGGAGCTTCCTCAAAAAAGTGATGTTAAAAACGGGCTTCTCTAGTGACTTGGTTAAAAAAATTATGAGTTACGTCTGTACGGTGCGGTATAGAGTAAATTGCAATATGAATTTAACAGATATTATTATTCCAGAAAGGGGTCTCCGCCAAGAAGATCCCCTATCCCCTTACTTATTTCTTTTATGTATGGATGTTTTCTCTCGCATGTTGCTAAATGCTCAAGTGAACAATGAGATAAAGGGCATCCGTGCTAGTAAAGATGGCCCCGGAATTAACCATATGTTCTTTGCTGATGATGCCCTTTTGTTTGTCAAGAACCAATGCAAAGAGGTGGAAGCTTTCATAAAAATTTTAAACAACTTTTTTAGGATGTCGAGCCAGAGTATAAATTTGGAGAAGCCTATGGTGTATTTTAGTCCAAAAACTCCAATTATCCAACGTGCGACCTTAGGGAGTTTGCTCAAGATGAAAGTTGTGGACAAGCTCGACGACTATTTAAGTCTTTCCATCCCTGCGGCTAAAAAAAGATCGAGCATTTTCCAGAATATTGTGGACCGTATTGCGAGCAGAATTAACAGCTAGTCGAAAAGGCTCTTATCAAAAGGTGGCAAAGAGATTTTTATTAAGTCTATTGTCCAAGCGATCCCTACTTATGCTTTCTCAATTTTTATGGCTCCTAAAGGGGTGATTGAGGAAATCCAGTCCATGATGTGCCGAGTCTAGTAGGGAGGGGAAGAGGAAAAGGGGCTGAAGCATGTTGCCTTGGGATCGATTGTGTCATCCCAAAGGTATGGGTGGCCTTGGCTTCAGGGATTTAAGGTTGTTTAATATTGCTCTTTTGGGCAGACAGGTGTGGCGTCTCATTCAGTGTAAGGATACACTCTGTTATAAGGTCTTAAGTGCTAAGTATTTTCCAGATGGCAACGTCTTCCTCCCTAAGTGCATGGATAAACCCTCCTATACGTGACAGAGTATTGTTCAGGCTGTTAAGCTTCTTAGCGAGGGTTTCGGGTGGACTGTTGGTGATAGTAAGAGTATTAAAATTTGGCACGATATTTGGGGCTTTGAAGGCCTGTCGGGCAAGTCCATTTGTATTAACAAAAGCTTGGTTAAATAGGGTTTTGTGAGTGATCTGTTTAATGAGAGCAGAAACGGCTGGGACAAGGATAGGGTGTCGAATACTTATGGGGAAAATATGGGGGACCAAATTTGTAATATCCCTATTCTTCATGATGGTCCAGAAGATCGACGTACTTGGTTCCATAATCCTCATGGGGTGTTCTCTTCTAAGTCTGCTTATTATTGGCTGATTCTCAAACAGACCGGCTTCGGTCCTCACAGGATTTTTTGGAGAATCATTTGGAAGCTAAAAACCCTATCAAAAAATTGCATTTTTTGCTGGAGACTTGGCCATAATATCTTGCCAACGTATGAAAAAATTTCCAATTTTCGCAGTGGCTTCAACGATACCTGTCCGAGATGTGGGAAAGAGAGGGAAACCCTCATTCATGCGATGAAAGATTGTCCAAAGGCTCGAACGGTGCTGGAGGTTGGTGGTTTTGATAACAAGCTCCTTATCGGGAATTATCTCCAATGTGTTGACTGAATTAAAGATGTTGCTAGAGTGCTGGATATCAAGGCGGTCTCTGACTTCATCACTGTCCTCTGGAATGTTTGGAACAACAAAAATAACAGTATCTTTAGGGGGTCGAGGATGACGCTAAAGTGACCTGGGAACAGGCTGCGGCATTGAGTAGGGATTTTTAGATTTTTAACTTTATGGAGGACCCGTTGCTCCTGAGAAAGACTGAGAAAAAAGCTTGGAAGAAGCCGCACTAGGGGACGATCAAAATTAATTTCGATGCCTCTGTTCATGGAAAGAATGCGTACTATGGCTTGGTGGTTAGGGATGCTGATGGTTTTGTTCATGGTGGGTGGATGGGTTGCATGAATAAGGAGATGTATATTGAGTGGACGGAACTACAAGCGATGGAGGAAAGCATTAAAGTCGCTCGGTCAAAAAATTGAAAATATGTGGAGCTGAAGTCTGACTGTGTATTCCTTGTTAATCGGTTCAACAGAAGGCATGACGATCTGACGATGTTGGGCCACCGCTTGCGGGAAATCCAGAAGCAAACCCATTATTTTAATCAGTTTATTTTTAGCTGGGCATTGAGCTGTTATAATAAAGCTACTGATGTTCTTCATACCTGGGCCAAAATAAACAATTGTAGTATGGATTTTAATATGGATTATCCTTCAGATATCCATGAAATTGTTTTGAATGATGCTATTAATTGAAGTCTGACCCTTGGGTTTTTTTTCAAAAAAAAGATATAGAGTCAACACACTCCTATATAGCTAGTTCTGTCTCTGATAATTTAAGGATTCTTGTTGAGAGTACTTCCGGTGAGATTTCTGTATTGAGTCCGCTGGGTCAATCGATTTAGATAAACAGACTGTATAAGAATGTACCGTTGGAAGTACAAGGGGTTATGTTTTTAGAAAATCTGATGGAGCTATCGTTTAGAGAGTTTGATTTGATATTTGGTATAGGCTAGCTAGTAGAGCACTGAGTCAGTGAGGACCGATGATGTGGAGGTTTTGGTGATCAGTGAGCGGAGGGATTACTTGTCTAACATATTCTCCACTCTAGTGGCCGAAAAATTGGTTCGAAAAGAATGAGAAACATATCTAGCCGATGTAATGTGAAGCATAGCTGGCCGACGTAAGTGTTTCAGTTTCTAGGGACTCTTCTGTTGAGAATATCAGAACAGTGAGGTCATTTCTAAATTTTTTCCCAATGAGTTATCGGGTTTACCTCTGAATCGAGAAGTTGAGTTCGACATTGAGCTTCTACTGGGTGTAGCTCTAGTGTCCATCGCTCCTTATCAAATGGCACCAAAGGAGCTTACGGAGCTTAAGGCTCAGCTTCAAGAGCTTTTGGATCGTGGGTTCATTCGTCCTAGTGTGTCTCTGTGGGGGGCATCGATTTTATTTGTAAATAAAAAGGAAGGCACCATGAGGATGTGCATCGATTATCGACAGTTGAATAAGTTAACTGTTAAGAATAAGTACCCACTTCTGAGGATCGATGATCTGTTTGATCAATTTTGTGGGGCTTCAGTATTCTCGAAGATAGATCTCCGTTTCGAGTATCATTAGCTTACGGTTAAAGAAGTTGATATTTTTAAGATGGCTTTTATAACTCGTTATGGGCACTACAAGTTCCTGGTCATGCCCTTTGGTTTGACGAATGCTCCGGCTGCATTCATGGATTTGATGAACTGGGTTTTTCGGCCATATTTGGATCAGTTCGTCGTAGTCTTCATCAATGATATTCTGGTGTACTCTAAGACTAAGAATGAACATGATGAGCATATTAGTGTAGTTCTTCAGATAATTCGAGAGAAATAGCTCTACGCTAAGTTAAGCAAGTGTGAATTCTGGTTGCAGGAAGTAACATTTTTGGGGCATGTGGTTTCTGTTAAAGGGATCCGAGTTAATCCTAGGAAGATTGAGGCTATACTTGATTGGAAACAGCCTAAGAATGTTTTTAAGATCCGCAATTTTCTGGGTTTTACGGGTTATTATCGAAGGTTTGTTGAGCGGTTCTCGTTGATTGCAGCTCCTCTAACTAAGCTTTTACGTAAGAATACTCCTTTTGTTAGACTGATGCACAACAATCGAGCTTTGAAAAGTTCAAGTATGTTCTGACTCAGGCTTCTGTTCTGATATAGCCTGAATCTAGTAAAGAGTTTGTGGTTTATAGTGATGCATCACATGTCAGGTTGGGATCTGTTCTAATGCAAGGTGGTAAGGTTGCGGCTTATGCGTCCCGACAGCTTAAGTCACACGAGGGAAATTATCCGATGCATGATCTTGAGTTGGCTACCATGGTTTTTGCTTTAAAGATTTGGAGACACTATCTGTATGGTGAGAGATGTATCATCTACACTGATCATAATAGCCTTAAGTACCTCTTTACTCCAAAGGAGTAGAATCTTAGGCAGCGTAGATGGATCAAGCTACTTAAGGATTATGACTGTACTATAGAGTATCATCTCGGTAAGGCCAATGTGGTGGCTGGTGCTCTCTTTCGTAAAACAATGTCTGATTTGAGGGAGATGTTTGCTTGCCTAAGTCTATTTGAGGATAGGGTCTGTTAGCCGAGTTGCAAGTTAAGCTGACTTGGATTGATCAGATTTATAAAAAAATAGTTAGGGGATGATTCTCTGATTCTGCGATTTTGTCAGGTAGAGAGTGGTAGTACATCTGATTTTGGCCTAAATAATGATGGGGTTCTGTGTTTCTGAGGACGGGTTTTGTACCAAACGAAACCGATTTGAGACAGTCTATTCTGAGAGAAGCACATAGTAGCCCTTATGTTATGCATCCCGGTGGAAATAATATGTATCAAGATCTAGGTGAATTGTACTGGTGGCCGGGTTTGAAGTGAGAGGTAACACGTTAAGATTCCCTTATGAAAATGGGAACAGGTAAATATGGACTTCGTTAGTGGGTTGCCTTTGACACTTACCAAGAAAGATTCTGTTTAGGTTATCGTGGATCAGTTGACCAAGTCCACTCATTTCATTCTGGTTCGAACATATTACTCATTGCAAAAGTTGGTCAAGCTCTACATTTCTGAGATTGTGAAACTTCACAGGGTTCCAGTTTCGGTAATTTTTTATAGAGATCCTTGCTTCACTTCTCGATTTTGGAAAAAACTTTATGAGGCTTTGGGTTCGAGATTGGACTTCAGTACTGCGTTCAATCCTCAAATCGATGGTCAATCTGAGAAGGTGATTCAGATACTGGAGGATATGTTTCTGGATTACGTTTTTGATTTTCAAGGGAGTTAGCAGGATTTTCAGCCATTAGTTGAGTTCACTTACAACAATAGTTTCCAGTCTAGCATTCAGATGGCACCTTATGGTGCTCTATATAGTCGTAAGTGACGTACTCCACTGCGTTAGACTAAGTTGGGTAAACGACAAGTTTTGGGTCCTGAGTTGGTTTCTGAGACTAAGGACAAAGTTAGATTAATTCGAGATCGTTTTAAGGCAGTTTCTGATAGACAGAAGTCCTATGCCGATCTGAAAAGTAGAGATATCGAGTACTCTGTATGTGACTTTGTATTTCTTAAGGTGTCTCCGTGGAAGAAGGTTCTGCGGTTCGGACGTAAGGGTAAGTTGAGCCCTAGATTCATTGGGCCGTATCGGATTTTGAAGTGTATGAGACCGGTTGTTTATTAGTTAGAGCTACCTTTGGAGTTAGACCATATCCATGATGTGTTCTACGTCTCTATGTTGAGGCAGTATCGGTCTGACTCATCTTACGTTGTTTCTGTTAAGGAGATTGAGGTTAGACCAGATTTGACATTTGAGGAGGAGCTGATTTAGATTTTGGATCGAGATGTAAAGATTCTGAATAGGAAGTCTATCCCGTTAGTTAAGGTTCTTTGGCGGAATTATGGCACTGGGGAAGCCACGTGGGAACCTGAGGACTTGATGCGTCGGCAATATCCTTATCTGTTTGGATTAGGTAAATTTTAAGGCTGAAATTTCTTTTAGGGGGTAGAGTTGTAACGGCCTAAATTATTTCATTTTGTTTATGTCAATTTTTTCATAAACATGTATCTACTTCAGTGGCTAAGTGTTCTGATTATGTGTTTAAGGTCTTGGGTTCAAGTACGACTTTTGGGAAACAAGTTATTTTTTATCCTAGCCTATTCTTTGGCGAATGGGTTTATATTTTATATTCAGTAAACTCATATTAGAATGAGCTTGCTGGTTTGAGTAGTAAGATGTTATCTTACCCTAAGGTCTCGTGTTCGAATCCTTATACGAGCGTGAATATTAATTTTTGCTTCAATTGTGTGATAGAGATTTGATGGAGGTGAAACTCTAAGGTTGTTAGATGAGGATCAAGGTATAGGTTAATGGGGATGTGGTTGTTATTGGGGAGCTAGGATATTGACCAATTTTTTTTTTTAATTTTTAATTTTTCTCTCTCTTCTCAAATTCTTTCTGACGTCAGTTTCTACTTTTCTCCTCTTTCTAACGTTTTCTTTGTTTCCTCTCTATCGAAATTTTTTTTCTTTTCCTCTTAAATTTCTCCCGAAATTTCCCCTTCAAATCGCGGTACTTTAACTTTTCGAGTCCTTCATGCTGCTTTGTAGGTAAAGGGTTTGTTATGTTTTGGAGGAATTTTGAGTAATGCTTTAGTTACTGTTGGTGTATAAAATTGATTCAGTATACCATTTTGCTAGATGTTCTTCAAGAAATCTGAGACCCTTCGGTTGCGTAGTGAAGTTTAGAGGCTGCCATAATCGAGGGTAAGCTTTCGAAATATCTTAGTGTAGTTTTTTCTATTGAAAATACGTGTTTGGTTTCACTGTATTCGACTGGTGACTCGATTGGAATTGAGAAATTGAGTTTGATTGTGGGCGATTTATTGTCGATTTTAGGTACTGTTCACTCTGAGGGTACGATTGCTTCGAAAATAAACCAGGTGTGTAATGAAAACGTGAGAAAACGAGATTCAGTGAAAGCCAAAAAAGTGGCCTACGACGCCATATGGGCATGTGCCTGGTCGTGTACGACACACAGTCGTGTGACAGGTGAGTGTGTGGCCGTGTGGGTCACACGGCTTAAGCCGATTTGGGCGTGTTGGCCCACACAGGCATACTACATAGGCGTGTGGGCCGTGAGCCTTCCGTAGGGTCGGTAAGGGCAAAACAAACCCTAATGCATGAGATCTACTAATCTTATAGACTGATTTAAGTATTAAGAAAATCGATATGTATGATTTGACTATTTTGTATAAATATGTATGATATCTGTATATAAGCATGCGGGACGTGTTAATTTTGTAATATCTGTTTATTTATTATCTATATCTGTATATGGGTTGGGATTTGTATATGTGGAGGAAGTGTTCTGTGAGGAAACATTTCGCCGATATACTGGCAGCTTGGCTGCAAACTATTCTGATAAGTGTCGTATAGACACTATGTGGTGTGTAAGGATGGGTGAGTGTTTTAAACCTCATAAGGTACATTGGGATGGTCGGAGATGGTGTGTAGAGGATGGGGGTAGGACTTTGCATATCTGCATGACTCTGATATAATTTGATTTTGTTAAAGACTATGTCCGTATCTGTTCTGTTATGTGAAAAATCTGTATTTATATGTATGTATGTTCCGTTGAGATACACACTGAGTTTTGAAAACTCACATCCGTTTGTCTGATCTGTTTAGGTAATCCTCAGGCATAGACGGGTCGGTGTGACGGAGGCTCAACGATGACCACTAGTATGGAAACCATTTTTAGTTAACAGTTTAATTAATTTTCTGGATTTTCTTTGAGAGTTTTGTAATGTTGGGACTCTCTAGACTGTTTGTTTTAATTTTGGTTTTGGATGTTTTTTTTTCTTTTTATACCGTGATGTTTGACAAAACCACGGTTTTATGTAAACAAATGTTTTTGAAAATACAAGCTCGGTTTTCAAATATTACGACTTTCAAACTTCCACTGCAAAATTACGTTTTACTTAAAAAGACAAACAAATTATGGTTTTATAAAAGAGTATAATATGATGTTTTTCCTAAAACGTGGACTCTATTAGTAACGATTAATATGTGAAATTTTAAGATAATAAGATTAATTTCAAAACCCTTCTTCGTAACATTCCCAGATTCGGCCATAACGTCTAGGCCGAGTTTGGGGTGTTACAATTGTAGCTTAAGCTAACTAACCTATGGACTAATTCGTAAAATTGTTAAATGTTTAGAATTTTACCATGGATGAATTTGTGATGTTCTTGAATTTTTATGATAGATTATTAAGTTCGATAGTTAAATATGACTATTTTGTAAAGTGATTTTAGTTAGTTTTAAAGTTTAGGGACTAAGTTGTTAAAATTGTAAAATATCATGTAATTCTTGTGATAAAGTGATAAAAGTGGACTGTTTAGAGACCATATAGAATTCGGCACAATGGTTTTTGGGTTAATTTGTTATAATTGTGAGAACTTCGGTTTTAGGGATCAAATTGAATAAAAGGTGAAATTTTAGGGTAAATGTGTAAAATGTCATAAAAGGGTTAATTGCACAAATTTAGGTGTTTTAAGATGTTTAAATTGGTTAATTGAATTAAATTATTATATTTAGATCAAGAAACAGACTAGTCTGTTGATAAACGGGGGAAGGAAAAAGTCGTTGAGTAATTGTCGTCGTTAGCTATCATATTTTGGTAAGTTCGTATTATATTTGTTACATTATTTATGGTTAACTTATTACATGTTTGATAATATGAAATTTAATGTTGTGATGATTAATGATTCGAAAGGATAAAGTTGAGTATGAAATGTCTCAAAAAAGTAGAATAAGCCCGTGTAAACTTAATGAATAGCTAGGATACAAATGACATGTCATTAGGGTGTAGCAGGCTTTGTGTCAGTATATATTTAGCAGGCTTGGAATTGGTGTATATTTAGTAGGCTTTGTGCTGGTGTTGTATTAGTAGGCACTCTATATCGGTGTTTTATTTAGTAGGTACTATGTACCAGTGATAGATACCGTACCAATGGCTTGAGGTCCTACATGTGTTGTCGATTCTCTGAAGCTTGTGTGAGCAGCATCGCATATTGGTTAATATCCTTATTTTAGCTCGTATGAGCACTACCCTCGTGTATCCAAAGTTGATTTGCTATTGTTCTCCAGGTAAAACAGTTATCTATTAAAGGAAAATGGAATGAGATGACATGATGATTTATATATTGATACATGACTATTTGACGTTGTGTTTTGATGATATGAATAACCCAGGTTTAATTATTTCAGGTAGTTGGATTGATGGAATATGATAAATGAATTATTAGTTTCATTGTTATGTACGACTTATATTTAAATTGACAAGTATGATATGTTTGATTTTACGAACTTATTAAGCTTGTTTGAAAGCTTACTTTATTCAGTTTATTTCATTGTAGATTGTCAGACTTTTGCTGTTGATTGGAACATCGTTGGAGATCAAACTATCTAGCGATTCATTCTGTAGTTATTCGTTAAATTTGGCCCAGTTATAAGTGGCATGTAAATAGGGTTTTGTTTTTGCAAATTATAAGCATTTTGGTCATATGTTGTGCACTTAAAATTATGGTGTAAGTGTTGGTGTAAATCCTAGGTGGTAAATTATTTGGTAATAGTTGTGATGGTGGATGCATATGGTGATATCTAGATGTATTCAAATGGTTGTTTTGGTATGTTTAGGTTAATATGCAATTTGGAATGTTTGAAGATTTATGAATGGTCAAATTGGTTATGTTAGGTTATGCATTTGGAATAAGGTATTTGAACATTTAAAGGTTTGGTTTGTGGATGAACTTTGATATTATGGTGCCAATGAGGGCATATTGGTTAAGCACTTAGGTTGATTGTGAATTTGTATGTTTTGGCTTGTTTAGGTACATTTTACATAGGTTTGATTGTTGGTTATTGCATAGCTTGGAGCCCAAGCACTTGGATGTGAAATGACTTGATTTTGAAGGTAGTTTTGGGCACACACAGCCTGTGACACGAGCTGCCATATGGCCATGTGCCCCACACGATCATGTGACACGATTGTGTGCCCCACACGGTCATGTGACACGACCGTGTGATTCTTTAATTTTTGGTGCAGGATTGTCTACACTGTCTCAGAGAGTTACACGACCTAGCAACAAGGCCATGTGATCCTATTTTTGAATTGTACATGGTCTGAGAACACGGACGTGTGGAGTAGCCACACAGGCTGGCCTCTTTCACACGGCCATGTGACCCCTATTTACACATTTTACTTAAATTTTTGTAGAAGTTTTAATTTAACCTTGATTTGATCCCAGTTTGTTTTAAATGTTCCGTAAGCTCAATTTAGGTCCCAAATTTATTGTAAAGCATAGAAACGAGTTTTTATAGCTCGGATTTGTTGTTGTAACACTTTATAGCTCGGATTGGCTAACTAGATTGGGTATAGGGTGTTACACTCTTAATTTTAACGACAACTTAGACAAAGGGACTAGGATTTTTATATAAAAAATATAGGGACTTAATGTCTCAAAATTAAAGTATAGGGACAAAATTTTAAATTTTAAAAGAGTATAGAGACCTTTGGCACATTTAAACCTTTATTTTTCTACTACTTAATTTATCAATTGGTTTAAATATGCCAAAGATCCTTATACTCTTTTAAAATTTAGTCCCCATATTTTAATTTTGAGACATTGCATCCCAATATTTTTTTATTTAAAAATCTTGGTCACTTAGACTAATTTTTCCATTAAAGTGAAATGTCAAAGGTAAAATAACTTTTTTAGCCTTCAACATTTACATTTTTTTCAATTTATTCATTACCCTTTAAAACTACATAAAAAATTAAAAAAATTATTTTTTTCATATTTTAAATAAAATAGCTGTTATTACCTAAATAATATTAAAAAATAAATTAATTACTGAAATGGGTCACTCAAAAAACGATTTACCAAAATGGAGTATTTTGAACAGTAACACCGAGTGGTGCCTGACAAACTAGTGGCACCACCCAACTTTTCCCCAAAATTATTAGGCAATCATTAGACCATCATCAGTGTTTTTTTTAAAGAGTGGGGGTAATATACGAGTTACATGAGCTTGAAAAAATGTTATTTTTAAAGAGAAGAGGAGTTGTCAGGCGACACCAGACTGAGTAAGAAAAAAATTGATTGAAAGTAAAAATAGGCTAAAAGTAGGCTTGGAAACAGTAAAAAATAAGACTGAAAAAGGAGGAAATAAAGAGACCCATGACTGTAAGAAAATAAGTTTTTAATTGTGGAGGGGCACAGGTGACACCCACTTTTTGTAGACAAAGCTAACCCGTGAATGCATGTAAAGAAGAAATCTATAAAAAAAGAAGAAGTAAAAAACAAGCCTGATTTATTACATGCATTAAAATTTTTTTAATTGTTTAACCACTATAAAGGGTTGGTCTCCCCTTCCCATGCACCACTGATTACTGTTAATAAAAAAA
>CM025141.1:17024955-17039020 GCA_013467495.1 Gossypium gossypioides
AGAGAAAGAAATTCAAGCAAGCTTAATTGGGTAAGTAATCTTGTCCCGTTTTTAGTAATTTTTATATTTACGAGATCGTAATTTGGGGATTAATTTGAAAATTTATTAAAGTATTAAAATTTTTCCATGGATTAGTATGCTGAAATTTTGAAATTCATGGTACAAAATGAAAGGTTGTTGATAGATAAACAACTTTTGTAAAGGAAATTTTCATGAAATTATGATTTTAGGACTAAATTGAAAAGAGGTAAAATTCATGAAAAATTTCTAAATTTTTTGAAATACATGGGCTATAAATTTGATATGAAAAATTCTGTTAGGCTTGGAATAAGAATTAAACTGCATGAATTTCATTTTTCGAGCATAGGGACAAAATTGGAATTTATCAAAAGTATGGAGGCAAAATGGTACTTTTTCTTAAGATATAAATTGGATTGAATTGAATATGAAATGTATTAAATTGATATTAAATTCATTTTTATATATCTGAAAAGATCAAATGAGTTAGATCGAGGAAAAGAAAAAGTGTTGGATTAGTAGATTTCAGTATACGAGCAAGTGACGAGGTAAGTTCGTGTAACTAAATTGTGTGTATATGTATATGATTGAATTGAATGTTGTACATATGAATTGTGTAATTGTTATATGTATAAAATTAACTACATATCCAACAAAGCTTGATAAATGTTAAATCCCATATGAAAAATAAAATTCGATAGATACAGGATTTCCTGTATTGGTTGTGGTCCTACATATGTTGAGGACACACCATTGCTCGAAAGAGCATCCTGTTACAAGCCCTCTTGAGCTTCCTGTTATATGGTTCCTGCGAGCATCCCGGTCGGTATTAATCTTGCATGTGTTGCGAATATACTGCAGCTTTTTGTGAGCGTCCTGTTATATGATCGATATTGATCCTGTGTGTATTGTGGACATACCGCAACTCTTTATGAGCGTCCCGATATATGGCTCTCATGAGCTACCCGTTATGGCTCGCTTGAACTTCTTGATATATGGCTATTCGGAGCTTACTGATAATAGCTTTTGGAAGTTACCCGTTAAGTTCACATGAGCTTTCTGTTTCAAACTTTTACGAGTTTCTTATTATAGCCCGGATAAACTTCCTATTATAAGGCTCACATGAGCTTTCTATTATATGACTCGGGAGTGTGCTTTCTGATTATGTGCTCTAACGAGTACCATCGAATATAAATTGACGGATTACAGTTTTGTACACTTTAAGTGTACTATATGTGTGTCCATCGATATTTCAAACAAATTCAACGGGCAAAGTTCTGACATAGGCTAAACTGAACTTGAGATAATTTGTTATGAAAAAGTACATGTTATATGGAAATATGATAAGAAAAGTATATGTATATGAAAGTTATTACATGATAAGCTCATTCATGTTTCTTAATAATTGTGTGAATTACAATGACTAACATGTTTGATGAAGTTGGGTGTTTAGACTATTAGCCAAATTTCTTGGATGCATTTTGTATGTTTACTTTAATGGAAATGAATGGTAAGTTAAATTTCCAGTTATACGAACTTACTAAGCATTAAATGCTTACTTTGTTTTATTTTTTCTATTTTATAGTACTCAGAAGCTCGTAAAGGTTGGAAGCAGGTCAAACCAAGATCACACTATCCTTCCGCTCATTTTGGTATAATTAATGAAATTACTTTTAGTATAATGGCATGTATAAGCTAAGTTAGGTCAAATGATGAACTGTTTTGGTTTTAAATAGTCATTGCAATGGCTTGTAATGATCATGTTTTGATATATATATATACAAGCTGATATCATGTTTGAGGTATGAATATAATTATGCATATATGCATTTGGTATTTAGGTAAATATAAGTTTTGGAATGACATATTAATAAATTGTCCATTGGGAAGCTTAAGGGCTCATTGATTATATGTGTAAAATGTCAAGTTTAAGACTTGGTTTTGGCCCGGTTTAAATGTCTTGAATTGGTTGGTGAATGTGTTAAAATGTTGATGTAGGTGAATGTGTTAAAATGACCACACACAAGTTTGTGTTAAAATTTTGTCTACACGGGCAGAGACACAGACGTGTGTCTCAGCCGTCTATGACACACGACCTAGCACATGGGCGTGTGTTTTGGCGTATGTCCCCTGTATCTTAAAAATTGAGAAACATAATGCTTCGAATTGGTCACATAGGTAGAGACACGGGCGTGTGTCTCACAAGGCCTGGCACACGAGCGTATGACTTGGCCGTGTGAACTCTGTACCTTAATTATGGAAGTCAGTATGCTCACACGGCCTAGCACACGTGCATGTGGCTCGACCATGTGACCAAGTCANNNNCCCCCTAAATTGGACACGGCCTGGGACACGAGTGTGTCAGTTGGCCGTTTGAGCCACACAGCCTAGCCACACGGGCGTGTGTCCCCTGTATCTAGAAAAATTTTAAAATTTTGTGAAAAATTTCCTGAGTGCTCGATTTAGTCTCGACTTATTTCTAACACATAACTTGGGCCTCGAAGGTCCATTTGAGGGACAATATGATTAAATATGTTTACTTTTCAGTTATGAATAGTAAATGATATAAATTAACTGTATATGTTTTGTATATTTCGGTAATGCTCCGTAACCCTGTTCTAGCGATGAATACGGGTTAGGGGCGTTAAATTTATTGGTATCATAGCTACGATTTAGTTGATTCTCAGACTAACGTAGCAAGTACAAGTTTAGCTATACACGCCATTATATAATTTGTGATAATGTGATATCTCCTAACCATTTTAAACATGTTTTTCATGTAGTAATGTTGTCCAATCGAGCTGAATCCGAGGAAGCTGAGAGCAATGCTCAAGCTTTAGTTCAAAGAGCTTTTTCAAGTTGTAGAAGGCCCGTATCTGACGACCGAGGGGAAGAGGTTAAAGAAGCCTTTTTCCAAATGATGAATGAATGGTTCATAGAATTTTTAAGAACAAATCTTGTTGTACAACAACCTCCCCCTCCTACTCCTTAACCGGTTCCTGATATGCCACAAGGTGCTGAATCTATTAGAATTGGTAAGCCTCTGGTAGATAAAATTCGTGAATATAGGGCAGAATAATTTAGAGCTACTACTGAAGACGATCCAGAAAAGGCTGAACTCTGGTTAGAAAACACTATTAGAGTTTTGGATGAATTGTCCTACACACCTGACGAATGTTTGAAATGTGTTGTATCTTTGCTAAAAGATTTGACTTATCAATGGTGGAATAGACTGGTTTCTGTTGTACCGAGGGAAAATAACACATGGGAATTTTTCCAAATAGAATTTAAAAAGAAGTATATTAGTGAGAGATTCTTTGATCTAGAAAAGAAGGAATTTTTAGAGCTTAAACAGGGGAATATGACTGTATCTGAGTACGAGCGAGAATTTATTCGATTAAGTAAATATGCCAGAGAATGTATCCTAACTGAAGTTGCCATGTGTAAACATTTTGAAGAAGGATTAAATGAAGATATCAAGTTATTAGTTTGGATTCTGGAATTAAAAGAATTTGTAGTATTGGTTGATTGAGCACATAGAGCTGAAGAATTAAGTAAAGAAAAGAGACAGGCAGAGATGGAAGCCCAGACTTCAAAAAAAAAGATTTATGGGAAAGTCACAACTGGCGGCTTCAAAAAAATCGAAGAAATATCATGATCGTTCTACCACATCTGTGGGGTACTCTGGAAAAGACCGAAGTGCTCAACGCTCTAATCTGAGATCTCCGGTCCCATCTGTAGCAAGTACAGGAAGTGTCAGAAGTCCCAAACCCAGATGCAAACATTGTAATAAATTTTATTTTGGTGAATGTCGCATGAGAAGTGGAGCGTGTTTTAGATACGGTTCTTTTGATCAGTATTTCAAAGACTACCCGGAAGGGCTTGAAAAAGATATTGTTCAAACTTTAAGGCCAAGTAACCTAGCCTCGAGAGGTAGACCACCTCGTAACCACGGTAATATGAGTGATAACCAAGGTACAAGAAAAGATTCAACTGCCAAGTCAGAAGCACCAGCACCAGTAAGGACATATGCTATTCGTGCACGAGAGGATGCTTCTGCACCCGATGTTATTACTTGTACTTTTTCACTTCTTGATACTGATATTATTGCTTTGATTAGTCCTGGTTCCACACATTCATACATTTGCACGAATTTAGCATTTATTAAAAATTTATCTGTTGAATCCACTAAATTTGTGGTTAAAATTTCAAACCCCCTGGGCCAGTATGTGATGGTGGATAAAGTTTGTAAGTGTACTACATGTGTGTCCATCGATATTGCAAACAAATTCAAAGGGAAAAGTTTAGACATGGGCTAAACTGAACTTGAGATGATTTGTTATGAAAATGTACATGTTATATGGAAATATGATAAGAAAAATATATGTATATGAAAGTTATTACATGATAAGCTCATTCATGTTTCTTGACAATTGCGTGAATTACAATGACTAACATGTTTGATGAAGTTGGGTGTTTAGACTATTAGCCAAATTTCTTATATGCATTTTGTATGTTTACTTTAATGGAAATGAATGCTAAGTTAAATTTCCAATTATACGAACTTACTAAGCATTAAATGCTTACTTTGTTTTATTTTCTCTGTTTTATAGTACTCGAAAGCTCGTAAAGGTTGGCAGCTAGTCGGAGCAAGATCACACTATCCTTCAGCTCATTTTGGTATAATTAATGAAATTACTTTTAATATAATGGCATGTATAAGCTAAGCTAGGTTAAATGATGAACTGTTTTGGTTGTAAATAGTCATTGCAATGTCTTGTAATGATCATGTTTTGATATATATATATACAAGGTGATATCATGTTTGAGGTATGAATATAATTATGAATATATGCATTTGGTATTTAGGTAAATATAAGTTTTGGAATGACATATTAATAAATTGTCTATTGGGAAGCTTAAGGGCTCATTGATTATATCTGTAAAATGTCAAGTTTAAGACTTGGTTTTGGCCCGGTTTAAATGTCTTGAATTGGTTGGCGAATGTGTTAAAATGTTGATGTAGGTGGAAAACAAGTTTGGGTGAGAAATAAGGCTTGGAAATGGCCTTATTTTGTCCACATGGGTAGAGACACAGACGTGTCTCAACCGTCTATGACACACGACCTAGCACATGGGCGTGTGTTTCGGCGTATGTCCCCTGCATTTTAAAAATTGAGAAACATAATGCTTCGAATTTCTCACATGGGCAGAGACACGGGCGTGTGTCTCAGTCGTGTGTGTCACACGACCTGGCACACGGGCGTGTGACTTGGCCGTGTGAACCCTGTACCTTAATTATGGAAGTCAGTATGCTCACACAGCCTAGCACACAGGCACGTCGCTCGACATTGTGATGACATCAGTATACCCCCTAAATTAGACACGGCCTGGGACACGGGTGTGTCACTTGGCTGTTTGAGCCACACAGCCTGGCCACACGGACGTGTGTCCCCTGCACCTAGTAAAATTTTAAAATTTTGCGAAAAATTCCCTGAGTTCTTGATTTAGTCTCGACTTATTTCTAACTCATAACTTTGGCCTCGAGGGTCCATTTAAGGGACAATATGATTGAATATGTTTAGTTTTCAGTTATGAATAATAAATTATATAAATTAACTATATATGTTCTGTATATTTCGGTAATGCTCCGTAACCCTATTCTAGCGATGAATACGGGTTAGAGGTGTTACATGTAGTGAATTGTAGGGAAAAACGAATTGATCTGAAATGTCAAACAGGAGAAGTAATTTATGTTGAGTCTTACAATCTGAAAGAATTTGTTATAATTATTTCATCTTTTTCTGCTCAGAAATTGATGCAAAAAGGTAATGAGGCATTTCTTGCCTGCATTCTTGATAACTGGGGTTCAGAATCGAAACTAAAACAGTTACCGGTTGTTAGTGAGTTTGTTGATGTATTTCCTGAAGAATTGCATGGTTTACCACCTAATCGTGAAGTTGAGTTTGTAATTGATGTGATTTCGTGAACAGCTCCGATATCAGTAGCACCATACCATATGGCACCAACTGAATTAAAGGAATTAAAGGCACAATTACAAGAGTTATTAGACAAAGGGTTCACCAGGTCGAGCATGTCTCCTTAGGGTGCACCTGTATTATTTGTGAAAAAGAAGGACGGTTGTTTGAGACTGTATATAGATTACAAACAGTTGAACAAGGTTACAATTAAAAATAAATACCCTCTGCCACGTATCGACGACTTGTTTGATCAACTGAAAGGTGCCACAGTATTCTCGAAGATAGACCTTAGATTCGGGTATTATCAGTTGAACGTTAAGAGTGTGATGTGCCTTTCAGAACTCGGTACGGTCACTATGAGTTTCTTCTATTGTCATTCGGCTTGACTAATGCTCCTGTTGCTTTCATGGATTTAATGAATCAGATTTTTCAACCTTATTTGGATAGATTTGTGGTTGTGTTTATCTATGATATACTAATCTATTCTAAGACAGAATCCGAGCATGCACAACATTTGAGAATTGTGCTACAGACTTTAAGAGAAAAGCAATTGTACGCAAAGCTTAGCAAATTAGAAATTTGGCTTTACGAGATTGGATTTCTGGGTCACATTGTATCAGCCGATGGGATTCGAGTTGATCTGAGTAAAGTTTCTACTATGGTGAATTGGAAAATTCCAAAAAACGTTTCAGAAATGTGAAGTTTTCTGGGTCTAGCAGCTTATTACCGACGTTTTGTCATGAAATTTTCAATGATTGCTTCGCCGTTGACCCAATTACTACAAAAAAATGTTGAATTTGTTTGGTTTGAAGAGTGTCAACAGAGTTTTGATCAATTGAAGAAGATGTTGACATAAGCTCCAATTTTGTCTCAGCCAGAATCGGGTGTACTGTATGTTCTTTATAGTGATGGGCCTCTAAATGGATTGGGTTGTGTACTAATGCAATCAGGAAAAGTAGTAGCATATGCTTTTCGACAGTTAAAACCGCATGAGAAGAATTATCTTACAAATGATCTCGAGTTGGCTACAATTGTATTTGCTTTGAAGATTTGGAGGCATTATTTATATGGCGAGAAATGTTATGTGCTTACGGATCATAAGAGTTGAATTTTAGACAGAGACGGTGGCTAGAATTACTGAAAGATTATGACCTGGTTATTGACTACCACCCGGGAAAGGCTAATGTGGTTACGGATGCACTTAGTCGAAAATCAACTTTGTTTGCACTTCGAGCGTTGAACGCTCATTTAACTCTTAATGATGATGGTTATGTATTAGCATAGTTGAGAACGAAGCCTTTGTTCCTTCAACGAATTCGATAATTGCAAGAAGAAGATTTGAAATTGGTGTTGAAATGACAGATGGTTCAGGACAAGCTGAGTTCAGAATATTGCAAGAAGAAGATTTGAAATTTGTGTCTCGAATAATTTAGATTTGAAAAATGATATTCTTTCTGAAGCTCACAGTAGTAAGTACTCCATTCATCTGGGTAGTACGAAGATGTATTGTGATTTGAAACGGATGTATTGTTGGCCGGGTATGAAACGAGAAATTTGTGAGTTCGTAGCTAAGTGTTTGATTTGTCAGCAAGTGAAAGCAGAACACCAGGTACTAATAGGTTCGTTACAACCTCTTATGATACCTAAATGGAAGTGGGAGCATGTCACGATGGATTTTGTATCTAGTTTACCTGTGACTCCGAGAAAGAAAGATTCAACCTGGGTGATTGTTGATAGATTGACTAAGTCAACACATTTTATTCCAGTTAGAACAGATTTTTCACTTAAGAAGTTAGCAAAATTATATGTAGCAGAGATTGTGAGATTACATGGGGTTCTGATATCCATTATTTCTTATCATGATCTAAGATTTATATCAAGATTTTGAAGTAAACTACAAAAAGCTCTGGGGACCAAGTTAAATTTCAGCACAGCATTTCATCCTCTGGCGGATAGGTAATCAAAACGAGTAATTCAGATTCTGGAAGATATGTTGAGATATTGTATACTCGAGTTTGGGGGTAGCTGGGGAAGGTATTTACCGTTGGTTGAATTTGCATAAAACAACAATTATCAATCCAGTATAAAAATGACACCATTTAAAGTTCTTTACAGGAGGAAATGTAAGACACCATTGTATTGGTCAAAATTGAGTGAATCCAAGCTAGTGGGGGTTGACTTGATCCGAGAAATTGAAAATAAAGTTCAAATCATCCGGGACAGTTTGAAAACTGCTTCTGACCATCAGAAATCGTATGCAGATTTGAAAAGAAGAGATATAGAATTTGTAGGTAGTGATTTAGTGTTCTTAAAAGTCTCTCATTGGAAGAAAGTGTTACAATTCGGTAGGAAAGGAAAACTAAGCCCAAGATTTATCAGACTGTATGAGATTGTTGAACGAATCAGCTCTATGGCTTATAGATTAGCTCTGCCTCCAGAACTTGAGAAAATTCATAATGTATTTCATGTATCGATGCTGAGGCGGTACAGATCTGATCCTTCACACATGATTCCTCATAGCGAGATTGAACTATGACCAGATATGACGTATTTGGAAGAACCGGTGAGAATTTTGGCTCGAGAGGTTAAAGAATTGCGAAATAAATGAGTACTGTTAGTAAACGTATTGTGGCATCGTCATGGTTCGGAGGAGGCTACTTGGGAAACAGAAGAATCGATGAGATCACAATATCCGAACCTATTTACAGGTAACAAATTTCAAGGACAAAATTTCCTAAAGGTGGGAGAGGTGTAACAGCCTAATTTTTAGTGGTGTCTGAAACAGTGGTTCGAGACCACCAAAATCTAACGAGTAAGCTCGTAAATTTTATTATTTAGTATTTACGAGTCAAATGTGGTTTTAGAAATATTTTTGAATTAGTAATTTGTGTTTTATAAGGATTTATTAGGTTAAATGGTTTAGAAAATAAGGTATCAGACCTCGATTTTATAAACAAGTCGTAAATATTTTTGCAAATATTTATAAAGTGTCATTAAGGTATTATTAAAGTTTCGTTAGAAAATTTTAATGTTTCAGTAGTTAATTAATTAAAAAGGACTAAATTAAAAAAGGTATAAAACTTGCTAATTAAAGAAATAATGATTAGATATCCCAAATAATAAATAAGGAGGACTTAAAGGGAAATTGGGCCTAAATTATATAGGCTGGGCGGCATGAGTATAGAAATAAATAATGAAATAATGTGAACTAAGAGTAAAATTGTAAATTTTGTTAATTAAACAAATAAAATAGCAATTAAATGATTTTCTAGACATTTCATCATCAATCTTCAATCAAAAACAGCCATAAGAGAGCTCTTAAATATGGTTTACATATTTTTACATCATGTGAGTTCAATTCTTGCCTTTTTCTTGAAATTTTTATGTTTTTGAGACTTTTACAATTAGGTCCAACTATTTATTTCAATAGTTTTTTATTTTATTGGAAATTTTGAAAGTTACCATTGATGAGTGCTAGACGTTTTGATGAACTAACATAGATTTGGAGCTTTAATTTTGTTATATGATGATTTTATTAAGTGATTTTGAAAGATATTGATTTTAGGACCAAATTGTGAAAAGATTAAAGATTAGAGTTTAGTATTCAAATTTTGAATATCAAGAGCTGTATAATAGCTTAGAAATTTTATATAAATTATCAATTGAGAAAAAAAAATTAGCTCATTTGGTACACTAATTAGTGAGGGACTAAATTGCAAAAGTGGTCAAAGTTGGGTAATTGTGTAATTTTGAAAATTGAGGGGTATTAATTGTGAAGTGAATGAATAATTTTATATTTTAGATCAAGAGCCTGTAGATAATCGTGAAAAAGGGAAATTAGCAGAATAGTCCCTGAACTACTAGAAATCCTACAATTCAACCCAGGTAAATTCGTATGATTAAAATTTAATGTTTATTTATTAAATTAATGAATGGTATTATTTATTTATTCATATCTATTGTTGAAAATAAGATTATTGCTAAAAATATGAAATTGAATTGAATGCTCAAAACGAGTAGAACGCGGAATTGAGTACAATCGTTCTGTGGCAAAGGATGAATTGACGGTAAAATGCAAAGGATGAATTAACGATATATGAAAAGGATGAATTGACGACAAATGTACCCAAGTAAATCGAGGTTCAGCATTTGTTACGAACTTTCGTGTTTACTTTCCGTTTAGCTCTCACGAGCTTCTGTTAACTCATATGAGTTTCTATTTAACCCTTATGGGTTTCCGTTCAGCTCCTATGAGCTTCCGTTCAACCCTTTATGGGTTTCTATTTAGCACTTATGTGCTTCTGTGTAGCCTTCGGGCTTCTGAATACGATGTACTCATATCTATAAACCGTTCTCCGATTCGGTAAGATTTGACAAGTGACATATGAAATTAATGTTGGAAATTTAATAATATTATTGATATTGATTTTAAGGAAGTGTGTTCATCAAATTATGTTGTGTTTGACAGGGACAATGTATGATTAATTTACTATTAAATTATTATATCAAGTTTGGTAAGTTCTTTGTTTAACTTATCGAACTTACTAAGCTTCATTAAGCTTACTCGTGTTGTTTATTGTCCTTGTAGATTAACGTGAGGTCAGAAGATCAGATCAACACATCAAGCCTCACTATCTAATTTTATCCGATAGTTTTTACAATGTATATTTTGGTTTATATGGCATGTATAAGGTTGTAATGGTTTTAAGTAAAATTGGTTTGTGTAAATATTAAGAGTTATACTTTGTTTATATTTCAAATCAACTTATATGAGTATGGATTAATCATGCATGAAGTATGCTTAAAATGTTTACATGATGGTTAATTAATAGGAATATTGAGGCATGGTTTGAACTATTGAATTTAGTAAAATATGCACATAGGTGTAAGTAGTTAATTTGGTGAGTTAAGATATTTGAATATATGTGATGATATGTTAGTTATAAAAACTTGATATTGGCTTGAATTGAAGGTCTTGTTGTAATTTGTGAGTGTGGAAATGGTTTTGCATAGGTTAATATCAAGATTGGGTGAGAAAAGTGGCCTTAAAATGGCCTATTTTCGTCCACACGGACAGAGACACAGGCGTGTGTCTCAGCCGTGTGTGGCACACGGCCTAGCACATGAGCGTGTGGTTTAGCCGTGTGTCCCCTGCATCTTAAAATTTCAAAACAGAATGCCCAGGTTTTTGCACACGGCCTAGCACACGGGCGTATGGCTTGGCCGTGTGACCCCTGCACATTACACACGGCCTAACACATAGGCGTGTGGCTTGGCTGTGTGACCTAAGTCAGAGAGTTACACGGGTATGGACACGGGCTGGGACACGGTTGTGTGGCTCACGTCATATGCCCACTTGGCCTAAGACACGGGCGTGTCTCCTAGCCGTGTGAGCCACACAGCCGTCCAGACGGGCATGTGTCCTCTACGCCTAAGAAATTTTTGAGATTTTGCAAAAAATTCCCTGAGTATCCGGTTTAGTCCCGATTTACTTTTATGGCGTATATTGGGCCTCGAGGGCTCATACAATGGAAAATATGGGTATTTTATTATTTGTTTCAGATATGTTTATTAAATGTTATAAAATATTCGTATTTATTCCGTAAGGTTCAGTAATATCCCGTAACCCTATTTCAGCGACGAATAAGGGTTAGGGTATTACATAAACTTACTAAATCAACCATTTAATACATCCATGAGCTATCAATACAAAAGACCTATACATGATAATATTACCATTTCCATTCATGATAACCTAGCTCAAATATGAACTAAAACATGTCACAAGCAATCACTTTTAAGCCATCGTCAACATGCTAAGATAACCTTATAAACAAGCATTTTAAAGTAACCAAAATCACATATCTTGGTAATACATCAAAGTGTACCAAACCAACATAGCTTTCCAAAGCTTATACATGACAAAACACCATTAAAACATACACCATAATACCATTTCAATTCACCCTATACATGCCAATATAAACCTTAGCCAAATTACTCACAAACTACCAAATTGTCTATTGGATAGTGTGATAAGTCTCCGACGAGCTTCCAACCAAATCGAGCTTCTGATGATCTATAAAACAAGGAAAACAACTACGTAAGCAATGAATGCTTAGTAAGCTCGTATATAACTTACCATTTCAATAATAAAATTTATAGAATAAGTATAAACCTTTACCAACGCTATAAGCTTAAATAAAGCCTATATAACGACATCAAACTTACAAGTTAGTACACTTGTTCATGATACATATGAAATCAACCATGTATAAACATAACATTTAATTCATCATCATTGTTATACGATCATGATTTATTCCATTTGCTTACTTACTAATTTCAATATTACAATTTAGAGATTAAACATAAATCATTACAAATGTTATGAGTTTAGTATAAGCCTATTCAAGCATCATCGAACTCATATGTTAATAGGTTCATCAACAACACATATAAACTCGTTTAAATCATAAGTAGAATTTCATAGGATACATTACATAAGCATCAACCCTTTCGTATAGCCATGAACCTTTCCATTAAGTCACTTACCATTCCATTCCTTTTCTTACCCTTTGAACCATCTAGAATTACATCAGATACTCGGGAAAGCTCACACAAAGTGTGCCTTTACAAATAACCGTAACCTTTCCTTTACATCAATGCTCACACGAGATGTGAAATGGGTCTGCTCACACGAGCTGTGGGTCGGAATGTAAGCTACATGATGCTGCTCACACAAGCTGTGGAGAATCCGCAACAAATGCAAGACTTCAGTCATCGATAGGAAATTCAAGACTAGCACCCGAAACATGAAATCCCTAATGATATGTCATTTGTATCCTAAGAATTCTTAAGGTTCAACCGAGACTAGATATATGTCAATTCGTCATAATGTGGATACATTCTCATATGTATTGATTCATTTACATTAAAAACAACATAGTAAACATATAATTTAAATAACATTATAACGATTACAGTTCATACGAACTTACCAGACTAAATTGCAGTAATGACTAAGTACAGGGGCTATTTGATAATTTTCTCTTCTCCTCGATTTTCCATTTGTTCTTGATATAAAATAATAATCCCATTCAATTTACTAACAAAAAAATCAATTCATTTTATGCAATTAAGTCCCTTTTTACATTTTTATAAAATTGACCCCAACATTTTACTGTTATACAATTTAGTCCCTAAGCCCAAAACATGCAAATTAACCATTTTTATTCAATTTCAAGTTAAGCTGAATTGTTTGGAACCCTATTACAGCCCATATTTGTTTTTATTTCACAACAAGTCCTTGTACTTTTACTAATTTCACATTTTAGTCCTTAAATATTAAAATTACCAAAAACTACTTTACAAAATAATCTTATCTAGCAACCAAGTTTAAGATTCTACCATAAACTTGCAATAATATCTCAAGTTCATCCATGGTAAAATTCTAAACATTTAACAATTTAACAAATTGACCCCCAGGTTAGCTAGATTAAGCTAATATGAGCCTAAAAACATAAAAATCATTAAAACCAGAATCAAAACACTTACCATGCATCAAAATCAATTTGGCCGAATGCTTCTTCCCTAAAAAATGGTGTTTCGGTCATCCCCTTCTCCAAATAAAAAGATATCATATTTTTCCTTACTTAATTTTAAGCTTAATTAGCTAATTATCATTTTATCCTTAAATATTAAACCAAATTTCACTGAATGCCAAACCATGATCATCCACTAACCTTAAAATTGGTTGAATTACTACTTAAGGCCCTTATTTCATGCTTTTATGTCCATTAAATACAAATAAAGCTATAACTATTAAATTTTACATCTTTACAAATTAGTCCTTTCCAATTAATTAATCATTTAAACATCAAAATTTCTTAATAAAACTTTAATACAACCTTAATAACACTCCGTAAATATTTAATAAAATTTTTACGACTCAGTTTATAGAAATGAGGTCCCAATACCTCATTTTCTAAAACCGCTTGACTTTAGGGTCATACCACTTGAACCTAATTATTCATTCAAATAGCATAAATTGCCAATTCAAAATT
>CM025141.1:17131986-17142139 GCA_013467495.1 Gossypium gossypioides
TGCAGTCTCCTATCTGTTCCCTTGTTCAAAACCTATTTCTTCTAGGCCCAAAATTCGGGGTGTTACAAATGTTTTGATATTAATTGATCAGATTTGCATGGTTATGCTCCGTAACCCTAATCTAGGGATGAAGACGGGTTAGAGGTGTTACAGTAAAGGGTAGAATTGAATAAGTAAAGTATTTGTTTTGTCCAAGTAGAGAATTTTGTGGGATTCGCCATTTGGTAGACTCTAAGTTTTGGCGAGCTCTAGGGTTTGGCAGACTCTTCTGTTAAGTATTCGCCCACTCTAGATGTTTTGGGTGAACTCGTTAAGTTCGCAGTTGTTTAGATTTTTTTATTCTTTAGTGCATCGTGACTTAGTTAGTTAGGTCGGGAATTAGTTGAGACTTAGTTAGAATTCAATTGGAGTACTAGATGATAAGACCTAAAACTTGTTAAGTGCACTTAATCACGGGAATCAAGGGTGTTAGTGAAATCATCTTATTTTCCCACTAAACCTTGTCTTCGTTGCTTAAGTATATAAAGATATTGGTGGCCTTTCTAAATCACTTTTACACCTTCATTGAATTACTATGTAAGTTTTTGAAAAGCCTAAGTATAGAAAGCTTCTCTGAAAGGGTTCGTAGTGTTTAGATAGCACACACGTTTGAACCAGCTTGTTGGTAATATCTGATTAACCCTTAGGTTATTGTCGAAGAATTTACGTGTTTATAGTAATGCTTGCATAGGCTTAAAACTATTTGTGAGGAAAGAAACTTCCTAATTCTAGGTTGTGTGATTTCAATTTTTGCATGTATGTTAAGTATCAATAGTTTGATGATCTGATAATGATATTTATCTTTCTTTTAGCTCAAGAAGCTAACGAAGGTCCCAACAATAAGGGAAAAAGACATGTTGTGTAGATCACTGTAGTAAAGTTTCTGGTGAGTTCTTTCTTACTTCCATGTGTTGTAAATTCCTCTATTTTATAAACTTTATGAGGTAAGTAATCTCTATCAATATCATATGAATGGTGTCTCTATTGGTGGTGACAATTCAATATCATTAGTTTGAGAATAGTCTGTATGTGTTGTGAAGTAAGTACTATCTTTCATGCTCAAGACAGTACCACAATATGTGATATGGGATGTGTGATGTGAGAAATGTGTTGATGAAGAAGGAGATTATGTTTGTGATTCCTTTGGTAAGGCAGCTATATTGCAAACAGAACTGGCAGATCACGAGAAAATATACTTGGCTGAACTGAAATGTTACGAGGAGGTAAGGGGGAGTATGTGTATGAATATGATTGTTTGATACACTTCTGATTCTGAGTACATGGCTAACATGAGGATGGGTTATATATTTCGCTATGGTTAATGTGGCATATAGTGACCGTCATTATGTCGTATTGAGTTTGTACCTCGAGTCTGTTTGAATGTGGTTTACGCCATTTGGCGTATTATGATCTTACTGTTTAAGCCTTTCTGAGAAGTTTGGTATTACCTTGGATTCTATTGTGGATGATTTATATGTGCCTTATTTATCTTTGGAACTCACTAAGTTCATTCAAACTTACTCTGTTATCTCTTCCTTCTCAAGAGTGTTGATAGAAGAAGGAAAGTCTGTTGAAGGGACTACGCTAGAGCACTATTGATTGTGAGCGTACTAATTTCTGTATCATGCATATCGTGGGCAAAATGACGTATAGAAATGTTTTGTAATAATTTCATGTAACGACTTACAGTTTTACTATTTTTTGTTATTTGAAATCTTTTATTAACTCCAGTAATATATATAAGTGATTTGATTCAATGAGATAGTTTATGATATAATATTTTAGGCGTGTACGCCAAATTGTTTGAACATAATTTTTAACTACCAATTATGTACATTGGAATTTTTGTAAATTGAATATTTTTATCGAGTTTCATAAGGCTTCCGCAAAATGTTTTGTCTTAAAGTTTTATATTATTACCGTATAAATAAATCGAATGTTTTGTCATTTCCGTGCCAAAGATTATTCCAATATCATGAATTTTAAATGAATTTCAAACACATTTGATAAATAAGTTTAAGTTTAAGTTTTAGTTGTGCCACATCATACGCTAATCCAATCATCTGATTGAGCAATGTGTGTTACAATAGCTTGAGTTGATTCTCAGACTAAATCGAGCTCAAAATTGAGCCTAGAGGTACATGTCAAAGTTGAGTTGGGATTTAGATGCTGGTTGTAAATCTTTCTATTTTATAGTTAAAATATGTCAAGAGAATCAAGAAACAAAGTTGATCTGGACATACATAGCACCGGTCACTTTGTTGAGAATATAAATAGAGTTGAATTTGTAGCAACTAGTGTAGATTCAGCTGGTGCTCAACAACCTAGGGTTGACAAAGGTGATAACGAGGGTTAAGGCGATTCAAACATACTTCGTGCTATAGATGATGCTCTTCAGAGAGTGGCGGGAGCTACTATTGCAGTAGTACCTGTGCCTATGGTTCAAAGGGATCCGATAAAAGAGTTGTAAAGGTATGGTGCTACTAAATTCAATGGAGTTAAAGGGGTTGATCCATCAACGGCCTAGATGTGGCTAGAATTAACAACACAAATACTTCAACAGCTAGAGTGTAATTCCCGTGAGAGTGTTACTTGTGTTGTTTCGTTGTTAAAAAGTGAAGCTTTTACTTGGTGACAAACTATTACGTGTCACATTCCTGCTGGTTCTATCGATTGGTAATTCTTCCAGCCAGAGTTCTAGAAATAGTATGTCGGGGAACTATACTTGGAAGACTAAAAACAAGAATTCCTTCTGTTGAAACAGTGAGAGCTATCTTTGGTAGATTATGAGCAAGAATATATGAGACTTAGAAAATATTCTTTAGAGCTTATATCAACTGAAGAGGCAAGTTGTAAATGCTTTCTGAGTGGGTTGCGTGATGAACTCAGAACACAGTTGGAGGCATTAAAGATAAAGGAATTTGCTAATTTTTCTAAGCGAGAAAAGATGGTTGAACTAGAGAATATGGGAAAATGATTCAGAACCCCTAGTTCGCATTCAATGACTAAATGAACTAGAGAATATCGTGAGCTTTGGAGAGCGCCTGCAAGATGGGCTACATCGAACAGAATGCAAGATCGTTAACTGGTAGTTTCAGTTGGTAGTGTAAAAGGCTTGACTAGAGCTCCCGAGGTGCCAAGTTGTGAAGAAAATTGGGGGAAATGGTGGAAATTATCAAATGCTTGTGTTCGATACGGATCATTGGAGCACTTCGCTCATAAGTTTCCGATAGATGAAAATGTTGCACTTGATGTTACTTAGAGATCTGCACCTTCAGTTAGAAGTCATGGTATCAATTGTGTTGGTTCAGTATCCAAAGGTGGTGCACGAAAGGGAAAAGAATCTGTGGTACAACAATCAATGGCTAGAGCTCCGGTGTGAGCTTATGTGGTCCAAACTCGAGAGGAAGGTGATGCTACCGATGTTGTATCAGGTATAATTCTACTATTCTCTACACTTGTTTATGCTTTGATAGACCCCAGTTCCTCTTATTTGTATATTAATGTTGATCTAGTTAAATCTGAGAGTCTGAAACCTAAAATGTCAAATTATCCATGTTTGTATCGAGTCCTTTGGGTCAAACGGTGTTAGTTGATCAAGTGTGTAGATTTGTTTATTATGCCTTTCAATGATTTTGATTTGATCTTGGGTATGGATTGACTAACTGAACATGGAGTGATTATGGATTGCCATAAGAAAAATTTTTCTGTTCAGGACTGGAGTGGTGAGATTGTAGAAGTTAATGGTGTCAAAATGAGTGGTTCAACTCGGATCATTTCATCTGTTCGAGCTAATAAAATTTTAAATCAAGGTTGCGAAGCTTTTCTAACTTATGTCATTACTTCAAAAATTGTCGATAACCAATTGAGCAAGATTCAAATTGTGTGGGAATTTCCAGATGTGTTTCCCGAGAAACTATTGGGATTCCCCCCAGATTGGATGTGGAATTTGAAATCGAAGTGTTTCCTGGCACGACACCAGTATCAATTACCCTTATCATATGGCCTGATAGAGTTAAAGGAATTGATAGTTCAGTTGCAAAATTTACCTGACCGCGACCTTATACGCCCTAGTATATTGTCATGGGGAGCTCTAGTTTTGTTAATGCGACTTTGTAGAGACTATCGAAAATTGAATAAGCTGACAATTAAGAATCGGTATTCCCTAACTTGTATTGATGATTTATTCGATCAGTTGCAAAGAGCTTCAGTGTTTTCTAAGATTGATTTGAGATTGGGTTACTATCATTTGAAACTAAAAGACAGTGACATACTGAAAACAATGTTCCATACGTATTATGGCCACTACGAATTTTTAGTAATGCTTGATAACTGCTAAAAGTAACATGTTTTAATCTCATTCTTAATGCGCTTTTGGGTGATTACCTGATGTTAATTGTGAATTTTATTGTCCTAATTCTTTATTTAGAATCTCCTACGATTCTGAATTTCATTATTCTAGTGAATTCATCCAAATTCAGGGCAGTTTAAGTTCTATCCCTCCCTTATGATATTTTGCTTATTTTGTTTATATATGTTTGTACATTGAGGGTAATGTACATCTTAAATGTGGGGAGGATGTTTATATGTTTATACGATAAAGCCTCTGAATTATTGTTTGTGTTTAAGTAATTCTTTCAAACCTATTATTAAAGTTAATTTTGTTTAATATGGAGTTTTTAGTGATTCCGGATTGCAATAATTTGTGGATTTTTATGCATTGTGTGATTTATACTTTAAGACATGGAACGACGAAAATGTGCAAGTGTATCAAGTAATAAAGTGACAAGTAAATGTCGATTTATCGTACCCACAGGGACTGAAATATTTATGAAATGAAATTTTAAACAATTTGGTGAAGGAAAAATATGTTGATTTGAAGAACTAGTTTAAAAACTAAAAATTAACTAAGTAATTAAATTAAGAAAAATAAAAAGTAAAAATATTCCAATGCACGATTTCTAAAAGATGAGTTTTAATCAATATGACATAAATGTGTTAGATCAATTTTATTCTTTAACTTAGAATAATTAAAGCTGCGTTCATGTTGTTACGAATAATTTCATGGCAACTCGGTAAATTGCTAAGTAATGCACATACTTATCTATTAAAACCCATTAATCTGTTGAACGTATTTCTATGTCAATGTAAACAATTAATCAAATTTTAATAAGCAAGTATAAGATTAACTGAGGTAACAATATATCGCTATATTGAAACAATTTAATCACAATAATCTTACAACTTATGTAACGCTAATATACTGTTTAATATCGTTGCTAATTTAACCTTCAACTACCTTAGAAGATTAAACATGCATCAATTAAATATTGTCTCAATTAATTACCATTTCAATCCGGTTAATAATTAATTCAATTGCAACCTTACAATTAAAATGTAAGCATAACGTAGGAATGATTTTATTTAATTGAACAATCTACCAAGACCTAATAACAACAGAAACACATCCTTAATAATCTTAGTGGACAGAATGTAATTAATCTAACACAAAATGAATTTAAGTCAATTTAATTAATTGAAGAACAACAACACAAATGTTCAATTTCATGATCAAAACAAAACTTAAACAAAGTTAAGAGAATGGAACTAGAAAAACAAATTTCAGTGGTTTTCTGAAGCCAGACTAGTGTAATTCTCTTTTCTTTGCTCGTTTTGATGATTCAAGGCCTTCAGGAACACTCGATTGTTGCTACTCCAAGAGACATACAAGCTCTTTTTTAATAGGGGAATTCGACAAGGGAAGAAAGGAATTTAAAGGCAACAAAGAAAAGTGAAAAAGGGAAAGTGAGTAAGAGTGAGATGTGTCAAGTGAGGGATAAGAAATGAGGGAGTAAAGGGGGTTTTTATAGGTGGAGTTGGCTACTAAAAATAGAAAAAATACTAGCCACTCCCTCTTCCCTTAGCCAGCCATGCATGGTAAGCGGGATGGTTTGACTTGAATTTGTTATTTTTAGCCACAGGCTAAAAATAGCAAGCTTGAAAAGAGGATGGGTTTGAATGGAATTAAAGGAAGGTTCAAGGGATGATTTGCAATTATAAAATTAGCTAAAATAAACCTGATTGAGTCAGCTATATGGGACGGTTTGGGTTAATTTTGAACCCAATTTATGTTGGATCAAAATTAATTATAAAAAGTGTTCAATAATTATTTTTGGACCATCCATGGCTGGAAAAATAATCAGCCATACTCTTGGTTCTCTTGATACACAATTTTCCTTAACGGTTTAAGCTTCTTGAGGTGACTGTCGAGCCGATTTTCACCATTTGTGCAAAATGTTAAAAATACATCAAATTTGTGTAAATTTATTATAAAAATAATTAAAATTCAAATTTTCCTTAATTTGAGTGCAAGTTAATTATTTTAAAATTAAAATAAAATTTTTGACAAAAATTACTACGAAACTGCATGAATTATAGCTAAAAATGGGCTGAAAAAATCTATATATTTTTGTGTTTCCAAGACACGAGAGAGTCAAGCATGATAAGTTAGTTTTTTAGAGATAAATATTTTAGCTTGTCTCCCTAAATTGAAAAATTATCTTGAAATTTTAAATTTGCAAGTTTGACATCAAAACCATAATATTTTGTGAGCTTTTGAGCCTATAGAGCATATATTTTATTTCGTGTTCATTTTATTTTTGGTTGTGTGTGTGTAAACTTGATTTATTAATCTAGAACTTGTTTCGATTATACATGTCGAGATCAAATCATTGATTTGATATACTGAGATGATAGAGGCACTTAGGATTTAACCCGGTTAACATTTAAACAACTTACCAATTGAATTAACCCCTAGTAAACCCCATTGATCCTAACACATTTTTTTCTAACCCATTTATGTTAACTCATAACTCATATCTATATTGTAAAATTATCCTTTTTATTGACTCCCTTTTTGTTGAGATTTGATTTTGGTTAGTTGCCTAACTAGGTTTCATCATTTGTATTGCTACATTTCTTGTCCTCAAAAAAAATTATTACTGAAAAAAATTGATTGATTGAGCTTGAATCGTGAATTTCATATTTTGTATAAAAGCTCACATTCATTCTTTATTTCTTGTTAATGTAAATTCTTTTAATTTAGTATCTGATTTTTTCTAGTTTGGTAACTTATCAACTCGACTCTCGATTGTAATAAACTTTTTTAACATTTTCCATACCCTTAACCTAAGCCTCATTACAACCTTGTAAAGATCTCTTGATTGGTATGCCATCTCATTTATATAGTTATGGATATTTGATTTCCAAGCAAGTTTATGGTAATAATATTTCTTGTTCGTCTATTGAGTGCATATTACTTAAACCTTGAACAATTTGAGTGCTTGAGCAATCCTTGCCTTAACTTTTGGAATCAAAAGTGCTGAATTTTTTAGTTTTCAACCTCATATCTAAAATGAATATTTTAACTTTTTATCGCAATTTTTTATAGTAATACTAAAACCTTACAATTACAAACCACATTTTATCACAATATTTTTTTTCCAACCAAGATTTTGAAAAGTATTTTTTAAAATCACAACAACAATGTCAAACTCACCCAAAAATATCCACAATTTAGATGATTCCCACAATTTAAGTCTTATCAAAATTTCTCACATGTGGATGATTCCCAGTTTTACAAATTTCTCTGTCTCTATTTTGATCCTTTAAAGATATCCTTATATCATGAGTAGCTCGAATAGCAATCCAAAATGTTTCAAAATTTATATTTTAATACAAATTAAAGCACAAATCACGAATAACCTTTGTTTATATTCGATCATATATAAGTTGGATAACTAACCTAATCCTTAGATTTTATTATATGTGTTGACTCTAGTTTGATATTTGAAGACAGAATTGAGTTGTGCTAGAAGTAGTGGTAAGAGCAGTTTTGACTGTTTTAGGCATTAGTAATGAAAACGGCAGAAAAATAAAGAACATAAAGGATGGTTACATAGTTCGGTTTCCCTGAATCTGCGGGACCTTACCTAAAAAGAATATCCACTATCCTAGCACATTGTACAACAAGTATTTCCAAGCTCTAACAGTCACCATGTTAGACTTCTCACTTTTGTACATAAGTGTTGGAAAAATGGGTATGGATAACTCAATGAAAAACTAGAGTTTTAAATTTTTTTTCCAAAAACAAGAACTTGGTTGTGATATTTAAAGTAATAAACACTTAATCAAAATTGTATCTTTTCAATTCATCTAGGATGAAAGCTTCGACCGAGTAGTCTTCTACGCTATCCTCAAGCTCACATCTGCCAAGTGTGGACTCGCTTCGAATCAGAAATTTTTCACAAAATTACTAGTAGGGTAATTTCGTAATTTCTCAAAACTTTTTTAGCTAAGTTGTAAATAAGAAAAATATCTCTAGAATTTTCTAAAATTAATTCTTCAGAGAATTTTCTCTCTACAACTTTCTCTTGAATTCAAGTGTGTCAAAAATAATGACTCATATTTATCAATCCACACAATGCCAATGAGAGGATACCATTAATTCTTTAAATGAGCTATAAATTCCATTGTTGCTAGTGAAACCATGTCATACGCAAGTCATGTACTTAACATAGTAGTTATGGGCTCGATCATCTTTAGAGCATAAGCTTTCCCTTATATCAAAGAACATGGTTACATACATATGGTCAGTGACTAACTCAGAATTTAAGTAAATCACACCATGAACATCACAAGTGAATTAATTCACAAACGAAATCAAAATTAATTCATCTTGGGTCCAGTCTAATGTATCATTCTTTCAATGAGTACATCTAGATCTCTACCCGTGGAGTCAACTGCTCCGATAGCCAAGACTAGCCATCTCCCCAATTGGAATTGTAGAAGACATAATAATCCTTCTAAGTATTTAAATCAAACGCTCACTTTGATTCTTTTATAGGATTACAAACTCTTTTAGATTATCTACTAAAGTAAGTTGTCTTTCTCGCAATGAAAACGTTCTTACAGTGCCACTTATCATCAGTTTGAACTTAGATAATCAATGAGCTAATATTTGTTTGTCACAATTTTTCTATGTATGCAAAACATGAAAGATGGAAACACAAAAGATATAACAATGAAAAGTGAAATTAACTTTATTTATTCATCGTTCAAATACATAGAAAATAATTACATGTTTACTACAATATGACACATTTCCCAATAATAAGTTCTAAACATCTCCACCCTAAGTTTTCGTCTTGAAAACTTAGAACTCTAACCAAGCCACACACTTGATTATTTCAAATAATGCACACACAAAAACATCCCTCACTGAACAAATTAAAGTGTTCTCTTTCAGTACAAAACCTATACAAGTCCTCACAATATAAAAGTGAATATGAGACTTGCTAACATACTAAATATGTTACAATCAATTACCCCTCCAAATAAGCAAGACAAAATACACAAATAATATCTTCTAAACAAGATAAGAAAAGGCTTGGATCAATTAAATATATTTCCTTCTATGGATTGATTCAATACGATCCAAGAGTTAAGGGAACTAACCTTGTTTGATTCTTTTTAATAGTACAAGGATTAAATTAATTCATTTGATAATAGAAAGACTAATTTAACTATAATATTTTTGTGCCCCATTATTTCACTTTTTTATAGATAAAATGTCCAAAATTACTTGATAAAAATATAAGTGTGTCCCTTTCTAAATCCTATTATCTTCATTTCTGTGTATATACCTACTCCAGCTTGTTCGAGGAATTTGATTACATTATTACATTTTCACTTAAATATATATTTAGTCTTTTAATTTGACACTTTTTCTCAAGTTAATACTCACATTTTTTTAAGTTAACACTTGAATTTTAATTCCTTCAACTAAATTGACATTTTTTTTGCAATGTCGTTAATGACAAGACACATGATGTTATTATATTGTAACAAATGATAGTAATGACATCATAATGACATATTAGTTTTATATTTTTAAAAATATATTAAAAATCTAAATATTGTTGTAAACACATTAAATGGGTGTCTATAACCCCTTTAAACATATTAAAGTAATGAGATAAAAAAATTTACTTCATTTATAATCAGGAGATGATTAAATGGAGTAATTAAGAAAACTTAATTCACATTTATTGAT
>CM025141.1:17158313-17170014 GCA_013467495.1 Gossypium gossypioides
GTTTGATTCCCGAGTTAACTAATTTTATACATTACCGCCACTCATGCCGATGGCGTTGCTGTGATTCTCGCGAAGATAAAATAAATAATATACTGGCCAATCACTTGTTTTAGAAACAAATTGAAATTTTGATTTCATGAAAACAAAAATGAAAATTAGATTGATTTAATTTTAAAATCCATACCCACAATGTAAATGTATAATAAAATTACCTAATACATATATTTATAAAAAAATTATAAAGATCTGAGTACAAATTATATTTATATTTCTATTATTTATTATACAAAAGATATGAAATGGCAAATACATCCTTACAAATATAATATAATTTGCTTTATAAAATAAATGTAATTTTGTATTGAGTTGGTGTCTGGCTAACTTGTAACACGAAACTCAAAAATAATTATTTATGGTTAAATTTTGCTATTAGGTACTTTACTTAGTAAAATTTGTGGATTTAATCATGTTATACACCACCAACCTAAAACCCAGATAAGATCCGAGTCGCCTACCCGCGACTCGGCCAGGTCCCACCAGATGGATGCACGCGAGACGCACAGTGAAAGGATAACTAGGGGAGCTCGCGGTATCAGCTCGCATGAGTCGAGGGGAGTTCGTGTCCTAGCTCACATATACTTAAGGAGTTCGCATGAATGGGACCATGAGATCTAGCACACAAGCTGGAATGGTACACGTGCTGAACATGCCTAAGGTCTGCTCAAAATGTCAGTCTTATGAATAGTGGGGCCAAGTCGTGAACAATGGAGTCAAATATGAATAGTGATAATATGTATAAATACCTGAATGTTTCCTTTAATGAAAGACAAAGAAAATTACTCAACAATTGGTGCGGTAAGCGTAAACGAGAATCTAATCATCAGATTTCTTCAGTTTCAAAGAAAAATGGCTCACCCAAACCAGAATTTCCCCTTTAATTTGTTGTCTGGACAGGCTGGAGCCTTAGGCTCTGGCAGCCACCTAACGAAGCAGATTTTTTTGTTGGATGGTTCGTCGATCGACCGGAGAATCTCAACAATGTGGCTCATTAGGGAATCTCCTGTCCATTAGAGCTGAACATGTCCACTGGTCATGGGTTGCCACTCCCTTCCAACCAAGAAGCATCGTCACAGCAATTCCTCATTCTCCAGGAACATATAAAGTTTATGAAGGATCAGATGGTTACACAAGAGGCACGGTTTGAGTAGCAGCAGACTTTTCAGTCGGAATTATTGAAACAGAATGAGGAGTTGAGAAAAAAGGTAAACTCCAACACTTCTAATTTTCATGACAATGTGAATGCATAGGAAGAAGCTCCAAGCACGCATATAAGGGAGTGGAAAAGCGAGATGGACGAACTACGACAGGATGTAAAAGCGTTGCACCCCAAATCTCAAGACATGGATTGACTGTTCTATTTTAACATTCCATTGGCCCCTGAGATAGCAGCGGTGAACTTGCCACATTATTTCAAATTCCAAAAAAACATGTTTGATGGGAGAAGGGACTCGCGAGCCCACTTGACGCAATACAATGATTACATGAATATGTTGGAAGCAAAGTGTAAGGCCTTTTCTACGATACTTAAAGGAAATGCCAATGACTGGTATTTATCCCCTCCCCAAGGCTCAATTCAAAGTTTCTCTCAGTTAGGAAAAAAGTTTTTGGGGAGATTCAAAACCCACAGAATGATCATGAGCACACCTATGGGACTGATGTCGGTGAAATAGAGAGAGGGTGAGTTATTCAAAGATTATGTGAAGCGGTTTCATGCGGTGACTCTGAACATAAAGAATTAGGAAGATCAATGGGCTATTGCTGCCTTCATAATGGGGGTACAAAATGATCATGTACAGTACTCCTCTACTGATAACAAACCGCAGAGTCTGGCTGATCTGTACGAGCGGGCCCACAAGTTTGTAGAGGTAAAAGATATCAAGAGGGCATCACATGGCACTTTTTAGAGGGAGGATAGGCAATTTAGAAACAGAAAGAGAGCTTGTAATAGGCAGGGCCCACCAAACCAGTCGTTGCGAGCGAGAGCTGATGGCAATAGAGAAATCAGACGCAAGGTGATTCTCCCAAGGTAGCACAGATATCCTAACTAGAGTATACCAAGAGATATATCTCCCATGGCAGGTTCAAAGTTTATACTCATTTGAATGCTACTCACACTTACATTCTGAACTAGGTAAAGAGTCTTAGGATTCTTCCTAAACCATCTCCATTGAGGCACAACACAAAGAGATCCAACTCGAGAGATAGATGTGCCTTCTACAATGATGTTAGGCATAAGACTGAAGGTTGTTTCACTTTATAGGATGCCATTTAAGTAGTGAAAAATAACAAGCTCGCCTAATTTGTTGATCAGGGTGTTTCCCAGTAGGGTCAAAGTTCGTGAGGTGATCCTAAGGGTAAACAAAAGGTTCGAGGTATCATCTATGTGATAATTGGAACAAAAGAAGAGTGGGCAACCTCTAGCACTAAAAGGAAGGTGTCATTTCTATCGGTTTACCCAAGAGGCCGCGCCAGTAAGAAAGGTGGAGGGTGGACTTCACTCATGAGGATGAAAAGTTAGTGTGTGATGAAGATGGCAATGATCCTATGGTAGTGACAACAATAATTGTTGGTTTTGAGGTGAAAAGGATTCTTGTAGACAGTGGGAGCGATATTAATGTTTTAACTTAGGATGTTTTTTAGAAAATTGGGTTGAATGGGAAGATATTGAAGAAGGCAAGCCCGCTCTATGATTTTGGGAACCTCCCCGTTGAGGTAAAAAGACTATTACCTTGCTAGTGGCTTTGGGAAATAACAAGCACACCACCAAAGAGTATGTCTAATTTTTTGTGGTAGACCATCCTATGGCTTATGATGCTATCTTTGGGTGCCCATTCATGAGGATAACAAGGATGATGGTGGCCACTTTCTGTGTGAAAAGAAAGTTTCCCACTAAAACTGGGGTTGGATACATGCAATCAGATTAGAGAGCAGCCAAGTAATGTCACATGTTATTGGTATAGCAGGCCCATGAACAGGAGCAGCGAAGGTAGGGTTCACAGCAGTCAAAATTGGATGAACTGTTGTTAAATTTGGATAGCCTGGATAACAGATGCGATGAGCAAGCTAAGAAGCCAAAAGTAGCCAATGTTATGGAAACCTTACAACTTTTCAGTATAGTGCAGACAAGGTAGTCAGAATTCTGTCTATGCTACGAATGAGAAAAAGGAAAATTTGATTCATTGCTTGAGAGCAAATGCTGACATTTTTACTTGGTCCGCTGTAGATATGCCAAGGGTGGAATCTTAGGTAATTGTGCACAAGTTGAATGTTTTATCCGAAGCCAGACCCATGAAGCAAAAGAGGAGATGATTCGCACAGTAGGTTGTAGAGGCTATAAGGCAAGAGGTCACGAAGTTGTTGGTCGCAGGGTTCATTAGAGAAGTTGAGTATTTGGATTGGATCTCGAATGTGGTAATGGTGAAGAAGGCGAGTGGTAAGTGGAAAATGTGTATAGATTTTACCAATCTTAATAAGGCTTGACCCAAAGATAGCTTCCTTCTTCCTTCGATTGATAGACTTGTTAACACATCCTCCGGAAACAAATTCATGAGTTTTATAGACGTTTTCTCTAGATATAATAAGATCTCTATGGCTCCCAAAAATCAAAAGAAAACAACTTTTGTTATAGAAGAAGGCTTATTTTGCTATCGTGTGATACCTTTTGGTTTGGAAAATACAGGTGTTACTTACTAGAGGCTGGTGAACAAAATTTTTAGAGAGCAGATCGGGCGAACTGTTGAGGTTTATGTCGATAACATGTTAGTGAAGGGCTCCACTCTCACTGAGCATGTAGATAATCTGTTAGAAGCATTTGAAGTATTGCGATCCCACCGGATGAGGCTAAACCCAAATAAGTGCGCCATTAGGGTCAGGGTTGGTAAATTTTAGGCTTTGTGATCTCGGAGAGGGGAATCGAAGTGAACCCTGAGAAGATTCAAGCTATCCTAGAAATTCCTCCTCCGAGGATGATAAAATATATTTAACGGTTGACTGGAAGGGTGGTTACGCTCAACAGATTTGTGTCGCAGATGGCTGAAAAATGTTTACTTTTTTTAAGGCCTTGCGCACCTCTTTTTCCTAGACAGAGGAGTTCCAAACAACTTTTGGGAAGTTCAAAGAGAATCTCACATCCCCTCTGTTACTAATGTCACCTCATGAATGAGAGACCCTTTACTTATACCTTGCCGTGTTTGAGGAAACTATGGCAACTATCTTGCTCAGGGCAGAAGGTGTTCGACAGTTCTCGGTATACTACATCAGGAAGCTGCAAAATGGTGAACTTAGGTACACTAAAGTTGAAAAACTCATTTTTACTTTAATTATTGTAGCTCACAAGCTACGACCATACTTTCAAGCCCATCCTATGGTAGTCATGATGAACCAACCATCAAAGATATTTTGTCTAAACATGACACCTCTGAAAGAGTAACCAAATGGAGTATAGAGCTTACCGAATTTGGTTTAGAGTTTACCCCGTGAACTGTGATAAAGGGGCAAGTTTTAGTTGACTTCATGGTCGAATGTTCGTTTGAGGCACCTACTAACTCATCAGGTAATCTGATTCATCAGGTAAGGAGAAATAATATATTTAAACTACAATCTATTACAAGTCTCAATGGCAATCTTTAGTCCACTACGCTATCTCTGTAATGACTCATGACAAATTTTCAATTTATACTAAAATTTCTTTTCCATTTTTTGCGTGCAACATAGTAGTTAGTCCACCACAAGAAGAAATTGTAACCACCAACAAATCAAAAAATTGCCTGGTTTATGTCAATAGATCTACGACGAAGGCTGGATCAAGAGCAAGAGAACTCTTGGTGGACCCCGAAGGAAACAAGTGGCAGTATGAACTCTCTTTTGGGTTTTAGGCATCTAATAACACTGCAGAGTACAAGGCGTTGATATCAGGGCTACAGTTAGCTCGCCAGCTTGAGGCAAAAGAGCTTGTTATTCATACAGATTCCCAGTTGGTCGCCAAATAGTTGAACGAAAAATATAAGGTCAATGAGTCAGGGTTGAAAGGTACCACTCAATTGCAACCTAGTTGCTAGCAGGTTTTGATAAGGTACGAATAAAACAAGTTCTAAAGAGCAATAACACACGAGCGTATGATCTGTCCAAGGTAGCATCTTCCATTATCAACGAGTAGAAGGGAAAGATCCTGTTGGAGCATAAGGAGGCCCTAAGTTACAATGCACTCCAAGTATATAATGTAGATCAAGAAGACATGTGATGACTCCTATAGTTCACATATTGCAGGGAATAAATGACAACTCAGACAAAAAAGAGCTCGTAAAATTACAACGCAAAGCTGCGAGGTATATATATTTATTTTATGTATTACCTATATCTCAATGATTTAATTCCACGGACTCAACAACATAATAATGAATTATTATCCATTAAACTATTTGATTGTATAGCAATTTAAAGCGGTTCACTTTGTTCTACAATTTCTAGGTATACACTTTTAGAGAGTGTACTGTATAAAAGAAATATTCTCACAACCACTACTGCGATGTCTGACGCCGTCAGAGGCTGAGTATGTGATTCGAGAGATTCACGAAGGCATCTATGGCGATCACCTAGCTTGAAGATTACTCACCCAAAAAATCCTTAGACGGGGATATTACTGGCCCACAATTCAGAAATATGCAAATGAGCTAGTTCACACATACGATTCTTGCCAAAGGTATGCCCAAGTACAATGATAGCCAACAAAACCTCTTCAAATCATGTCAAGCTCTTGGCCATTTATGACCTGAGGAGTCGACATCCTCAACCCATTCCCCATAGCCACAGCGTAAAAAAATTTATAGTGGTCGCAGTGGACTACTTTACGAAATGGATTGAAGCTGAGGCTTTGGCAACCATTATTGAGAAGAAAATGAAATCTTTCTTTTGGAAATCGATCGTGTGTAGGTTCAGTGTTCCACGTCTGATAATCACAGAAAATGGCATGCAATTCCAAGGAAAATTTAAAAACTTTTGTGCTAATCTTCATATTGCCTTGGCTCAAAGCTCTGTGAAAACACCTCAAACAAATAGGCAGGCAGAGGCTATGAATAAGAAGATTTTAACAACTTTGAAGAAAAAAGTGGAAGAGGCCAAATGTGCTTGCTTAGAGGAACCACTTGAAATTTTCTAGGCCCAGCGAACATCCTCTCACACTACATCAGGAGAGACAACATTCTCGATGGTTTACAGCGCAGAAGCAGTAATTCCCGTTGAGATTGGCATGTGGTCACATAGAACAACATACTTCAACGAAAATGCCAACCACGAGGTTATGAAGCTCAACCTTGATCTCATTGATGAGGTTAGGGAAGCAGCAGAAATCAGGAAAGCGGCATGCGTTCAGCAAATAACCTGCTACTACAAATCCAAGGTAAAAAATAAACAATTCCAAGTTGGTGCCTTATACTCAAAAACACTGCCACCCCCCAGCCGCTGCCGCCGCCTTCGCAACAAGGAAAGATGGCCCCAAAATATGAGGAAAAGTAAAAAGTTGTAGAAAAGATAGACTACAGAGCATACAAATTAGCGAGACTAAAAGGTGCAACTCTATTGCGCACATGGAACGCACGTCATCTCAAAAAGTATTATGTGTAAATTCTGATACTTTAATAAAAAAATTATTTATTCAATACTATATTTACTTTATATAATCTTCCCCAACAAATAGTTAACGAGACCTTAAGCTCCCAACTGTGATCTTAAGGCTCGCAGGTCAATACCGTAGCCTCTAAAATGGTTAGTGAGAGCTCAAGCTCCCAGTTGTAATATTAAGGCTCGCAGGTTCAACACCGCAACCTCTAAAACAATTAACGAGGGCTCAAGCTCCCAACTGTGATATTAAGGCTCGGAAGTTCAACACTGCAGACTCCAAAACAGTTAGCGAAAGCTCAAGCTCCCAAATGTGATCTTAAGGCTCACAGGTTCAACACAGTAGCCTCCAAAACAGTTAGTGAGAGCTCAAGCTCCTAACTATGATATTAAGGCTTGCAGGTTCAATACCGTAGCCTCCAAAATAGTTAGCAATAGCTCAAGCTCTCAGTTGTGATATTAAGGCTCATAGGTTCAATGCTGCAAACTCCAAAACAGTTAGCTCAAGCTCAAGCTCTCAGTTGTGATATTAAGGCTTGCAGGTTCAATATCCCAGCCTCCAAAATAGTTAGTGAGAGCTCAAGCTCCCAAATGTGATCTTAAGGCTCGAAAGTCCAATACCACAGCCTCTAAAATAGTTAGCGAGAGTTCAAGCTCCCAGTTGTGATCTTAAGGCTCTCAGGTTCAATACTGTAACCTCTAAAATAGTTAACGAGAGCTCAAGCTTCCAGTTGTGATCTTAAAGCTCTCAGGTTCAATACCACAACCTCCAAAATAGTTAGCAATAGCTCAAGCTCTCAACTGTGATATTAAGGCTCACAGGTTCAACACTGTAGCCTCTAAAATAGTTAGCGAGAGCTCAAGCTCCCAACTGTGATATTAAGGCTCACAGGTTCAATATCGTAGCCTCTAAAATAGTTAGCGAGAGCTCAAGCTCCCAACTTTGATCTTAAGGCTCACAGGTTCAATAGCACAACCTCTAAAACAATTAGCGAAAGCTCAAGCTCCCAGTTGTGATCTTAAGGCTCGTAGGTTCAACACCTCAGCCTCTAAAATAGTTAGCAAGAGCTCAAGCTCGCAATTGTGATCTTAAGGCTCGCAATTTCAATACCACAACCTCTAAAATAGTTAGCGAAAGCTCAAGCTCTCAGATGTGATCTTAAGGCTCGCAAGTTCAATACCACAACCTCCAAAACAGTTACCGAAAGCTCAAGCTCTCAGTTGTGATCTTAAGGCTCACAGATTCAAGCACTGCAGCCTCCAAAACAATTGAAGCTCACGGTTTTACTTTAAAATAGGCTAACAAATAGCCTAAATATTTGAAATTTGTTTAAATTTTCTTAAGTTAAAATTTTGCTCAAGTTCACGGAGAAATAAAACATCATGAAATTGAAAAATAAACTTAAAAATTTCTCAAACTTCAATTATTTCATTCATAATGAAGGAAAATAAAAATTTACAAAATTACAAGTAATTAAACTTCAGTATTTTCATTTAGATCACCATGAGCCTCATCCTCCCTCCCTTCTCCCTCAGTAACTCCGGTATTCTCAACAGCAAGGTCAGCAGTGGTGTAATCACCAAAAGATATAATTGTTCGTTCAGAAGGACTTTTCTCGAGGTAAAAGTCCCTTGAGTTCTTCCACTTAGCTGCAAATTCATCCCAAGAAGCTCCCGAAGGGAATCGAACGTCAAATCTAAACTAGTCCATCTCTACCTTAGAGAGAGCATCAAAATCAACCTTGTGAGCATCGAAAGGCCCAACAACAACTTGAGTATGTAAAAGGATATTGGATTTGAGCTCAACGGTAACATCACTCAACATTTGTAAAGTATTCTTCTTAAATCCTTCAAAGGCTTCTTCTTGTTTCCACTTTAAGTTCGCCATTGCAACCTCATGCTCTATAGCGATACGGTTCACAGTTGCCTTATGCTCCTCAACAACCCTTCTCAGCTCGACACCTAGGGTTGCGACCTCACCAGATAGTTAATTATTCTTTACTTGTTCAACTTCTAACTTTCCGACGAGCTCCTCGTTTTGTTTGTAGAGAACTTCATTTTCATCACTCATTTTCTACCATCTTTCCTAAGTGCTCTTAAGATTTTCTTCAAGCTCCCTCTAAGTAGCCTCTTCCCCAACGATATTTTTTTCGAGGCCTAAATTGATTGCGAAGGCGTCAGCAAAAAAAGCTTGCAAAGAAGAGCTAAGTATTAACAATGCAGACTTCTGCGAACTCCCAGATGAGTCACCAGCACTTCCTTTTTACAGCATGTTTACACCTTTCAACAATACCTTTCAACTCTCTACTCTTTAAATTCTAATGACTTGGAGCTAGCCCGCCATTGTCTTCGACAAGTAGCTCCTCAGCGGTAGGTAGATGAGGGGGAGAATTACAGGGATAATGAGGGTTACCGCAAGTAGCGATAGGAGAACTCTCACAAACCACGATTTTTGAGCTTGTTGAGGGAGAAGCAAGGGTAGTTGTCATTATAACAGAAGTCCCAATGCGATCTGCCCTCCTCTTACGGTGAAACTCTATCCTGCCACTGTCTGTCTCTTCCTCAGTGCTAATTATCACATTAGCAGCTCTCGTATCAGTCTTGCGATTTATACGCTAAACCCTTAGAGTAGCTTACAGGTCCATATCCCTATTAATTTCTATAGCTTCGTTTAGTTTCCGTGAAGTATTGGTGGTTTCTTTAGAATTACTACTTGAACTGCAAATTGTGCCTGCATCACTAACAATCCTAGTATTAGTTGGAGCAATTATCAAATTAATATCAGCATCATTATCTATTCGTAGTGAGGCCATCACCACCCAAGGATGAGGCATTATCCTACAATAACTATATAAGAAATTCCTAGGCTCCGGTTTTATTCTCGTTAGAACTAGGCCTAGATCATTGTCATCACCATAAAGCACGTATGGCCATGATTATCTCTCAGAGGCCTCACCTAGTGTTTCAGCAACTTCTATATTATCACCTTGTCTATATCTACTAGGGATATGGCCCTCCAAGTAGTATAGGAACACATTCCTCACGGTGATAAGATCTTTAACTGGTCTTCGCCGCCATCTGTCTTGATAGTCTGCTTGAACAAGCACATATCCCCGCTAGGTGCAGACCACTCCGCAAGAAAATTGAACCCATCTACGAGCCTATATCTCACCATGATATAATACTTCAACCAGTTTAGCCAAAGGTTAGTACATCGGTTTGCAATTATTGTGGTACCTTTTCTGCGGGGAGAGAAATAATAAAAAAACCCACTGAGTTCGTGCAAATCTGGGCCTTTAGCAGATATAGACTCTAAAAAATCGCGAGCTGTGGCACTTCGTTACGGCGGTAACAATTGATAAAATAGGCCACCACAATCCATCAGGAAAACCCACAAAGTTGACCAGGAGCGATCTGGTACTCTTTAAGGAGGTGACAGAAGAATGGATGCAATGGCAGGTGAAACCCAGCTTCCAAGGTATGGAGGGGGAGCAAAAAACTGCCATCACTGGTGTCGCTGAGCCTGTGCAACCCTTCGGGAACGAAGAATTCATAAGAAAAATTACGGAAAGAATTCTCTGCCCAAGCAAAGCTCGATTCATTTCTTCATACTTTGTAGTACAGGTGATATAATTGGCCTTGACTAAAACCTTGGAGGCATACTCTTATGGCAGACAACGTGGAACTAATTGGCCATGAGCTCCTCTCATTCTCGACATATCTCCGACGTAGAAAGAAGAAGAAAAATATAGAAGAAATTTGAAACCTAAGACAGGGAGTTTTCAAGATTTACCTTGAAGAAAAGCTTCGACTGATTCTAGTTACAAAGATGTTAAGTGAGTGAGTTTTAAGGTTTTAAAAAACCCCTTTTTAAAGAAGTTTTTTCCTCCCACGTTCTGATGATTCAAATAGATGAGGGACACCAACAGTCAAATACACGCAAGCAGGATCAACTTGTACACGTGGTGAAACTAACATCAGATCACAATATACGCTGCATATATTTGCAAGTCGTAATAAACGTAAAGTGATGGCCTTAAGGAGCACCACCTTATAACCCACCTTAGGCCCACTAAGGGGGACTAGATTTTTATACACCAATAGTCACCAACCCGAAACCTAGATAAGATCCAGGTCGCATACCCGCAACCCAGCCAGGCCCCATCAGATGGATGTGTGTGAGACATACAGTGGGAGGACAAACAGGGGAGCTCGCGGTATCAACTTGCATTAGTTGAGAGGAGGTCATAGTCCCAGCTCGCATATACCCAAGGAGTTCACATGAAGGGTACACATGCTCAACATGCCTAAGGTCTACTCAAAATGTCAGTCTTATGAATAGTGGGGTCAAGTCATGAATAGTAGAGTCAAATCATGAACAGTGATAATATGTATAAATACTTAAATGTTTCCTTCAATGAAAGACAGAGAAAATTACTCAATAAATCAGTATACTTTTAATTGGTCATCTTTAGTCCTTATATTTTTCAAATGTTAAAATTTCAATCATCACCAAACAATAATTGTTAAAATCTTTTATTTCGAAAATCTGATGCACCAAACATATTATCATATGTAAAATGTCATGTTAGCTTATTATTTTCACATATTATTCACTAAAAATCTAGTCAATGGATTACAGGCTGTCATTAATGTTAAGACTAAAATTTCAAAATTCGAAAGTGTAAGGACTTAGAATGATTCAATTGGAGAAAATGGACTACTTCTACAATAGTACAAGACTAGTAATTGAATTTAATCAAACCGATTTAACTGCTACTATTTGGGCTAAGACTAAAATTTAAAAATTTAAAAAGTATAAGGACTAAAATTTACTAATTCAAAAAGTATAAGGACTAAAGTTAATCAAATAAAAGTATAAGGCCTAAATCCATAACTTCTACATAGTATAGGGACTAATAGTAGAATTTAACCAAATAATTATTTAAACTAGGTAAAGTGATACAAGCCAAGGAGGTGACATTCAAAGGGTTGTTTTTCCTAGTGGTCCAATCACTCGAAGCAAGGC
>CM025141.1:17284263-17294724 GCA_013467495.1 Gossypium gossypioides
AAATTTAACTATTATTATTTAATAACGACTAAAATTTTAAAATTAAAAAAAGTAAAAAGTATAAAAGCAAAAAAACAACTTTTGCTAAATACAAAATTTAACCTATAGAAAACCCTTGATAACACTAAACTTGTCGTGTTCCAATAAGCTTCTGAATTCTCAGCGTAAGCCAGTTGTAACCAAAATATTTAGCCAAATTGGAGTTGAGCCGCTGAACTGCTACATGAAAAGTACACGCACTTGTTCACATATATCATTATATCCATATTCCAAATATATTATAGATATAAACATATATTAATTCACCCACGTTTTATTTGAGCACTCGATATATCCAAGTCCCATCACCACACTTGAATAGTTGAGGGTGATCATTTGAGAGGAGATTTCCTAGCAATTATGGATGTGGTGGATATACCTTTTGAAAAGTATGAAATAATATTAGTATAATCAAATATTACACTTTTGACTTTCTTGTACAGCCCAACTTTTGCTTTTGTCTCCACTCTCGTCATATTGTGTACTATTATATTCATATATTGCCCTTATAAATACTGTTATTTTGAGCTTATTATCAGTTCTTGCCATCTTCGACACAGAGCTAAGAAGGCAACAACAGCCCTTTGGGTGAGAAAAACAATGGGGAGAGCTCCATGCTGTGAGAAAATGGGACTGAAGAAAGGTCCTTGGACTCCGGAGGAAGATCAGATTCTCATCAATTACATTAATCTCTACGGCCATGGCAACTGGCGAGCACTCCCAAAACAAGCTGGTAATTAACCAAAAACTTCTTGGTTTCTTTCAACTTCTCCCATCGATTACTAGTTTCTTTTAATCTTTTGCTGATGAATCCCTCTCTTGTTCTTTTGTTTTTTTTCCAGGTTTACTGAGGTGTGGAAAGAGTTGTAGGCTACGCTGGACTAACTATTTGAGGCCAGACATCAAAAGAGGGAATTTCACCAGGGAAGAAGAGGATACCATAATCAACTTACATGAAATGCTCGGTAATAGGTGTGTATATACTAACTATACTGATTCCCATAAACTTCAAATTTCAGCTTCCATCATTAGTAAACAAAACCAAAATTAGTAGGATTAATTTAAGTTGATCCATTTTTACATATGTAGATGATTGATCCTCTTGGACTGTTTTTCTAGTTTGAATTTTGGAGATATCCGATTCCGAATATGCTGTTTATTCATAGATCTGCTTTGGGTTGATAACTTTTTTTATTTTTTTTAATCAATTTGGTCATAGATATAATCATAGAAACATGTGGGACTGAGAAGAGTCCTCCCTGAGATTTGTCCCTATGCTTCTTACAAGCCATAAAAAAATGAAAATACTAGTAATTATCATTCAAGTTTAGCAATTTGATTACTCAACTTTCTTAACTTTTTCTCTTCTCAGACACTAAAATACAAGTCATTCCATCTTTTACTCTTAAAAAAATTACTGCCAAAAGCAAGACCATCCCTTTGTTTAATCCTTGGCCTAAGCAGATTCTGATTCTCCTGCAGATGGTCGGCTATTGCGGCGAGATTACCGGGACGAACAGACAACGAAATTAAAAATGTATGGCACACCCACTTGAAGAAGAGGCTGAAACCGAACCATGGCTCCATTGACAACAAGCGACAACCCAAATCCAACGTTGATTCATCCAAGGACATCAAAAAAGAACAACAAGAACCCATGAATTTTCTAAGCCCTGCTGTAACTGCTGCCGATAATAGGCCCGCTTCCCCACCAGAATCTAGCAGCGAGGTTTCCACAGTAACGACAAGCGAAAACAACAGTAACATGTGTATGAACACGATTGAAACACAAGAATATGTCTCTGAAATCGATGAGAACTTCTGGTCGGAAGTATTGTCGGCCGACAATTCAAGCATCGCTAGCGACTTACAAGTTGCTGGTTCAGACCAGCAACTTCATCCTCAATACTTGCCAAGCTCCCCATTACCAAAGTTGGAAACAATCAATGACTATGGTTCAAATCTATATGATACTGATACTAACATGGATTTCTGGTACAATCTTTTCGCAAGAGTGGGGGATTTATCAGAATTGCCAGAAATTTGAGTAGCTCGTAATTAACTCATCGGCCACGTTAATTAGTTGTAACCCTTTTATTTTCTTTATTTGTTTTCAATTTTAACCTCATGATTATTCAGTTGGAGATGGAGATAAAAAGAAAATCAATAATAATCCAAAGTTTGCTGATTTTTGCTTAGCAAATATAAGTCCTCGTATATCTTGTAACTTGATTAAGTCACTATTATTAGTAAAATAGATATGGATAACAAAACTTTGTTTACATAATTCAAAAGTTTCCTACGTCATCTTGTCCAAAGAGTTAATCTACTATACTTCAGCGAATACAACTTATGATTTAAGTCTCATAATTTTGCACTTAATGAAACATATCCTATATGAACAAATAAATTTACAATAAATTACAATCACTTATTCCACATAATAACCACTTATAAAGATCTTCAATCATCTTCAAATAGGCAAAGATCCTTTAGTGTTAAACTCTCATTATGATATGATCTTCTATATAAGATAACTTGATTTATATTGAAAGTCTTTGATTCAATCCTTGTCACGTGTCATGGACTCAACTATGTTCACTCGATTGCAAGGCACTTACCTACACCATCCATAGACCAAAAGGGTAGCGCTTAACGGTGTCCTAGCACATACGATCTGGTGGCTCAGCCCAATAATGAATGACTGTCCACCCTTTACAAAGATTCAAATATGATTTTATAGGAATACTACCAAGAGACGTTAAAATGTTTGAAATGGGGACACTTTTTTAAATACAAAAAAACTACCCTCCTAAGGTTCCTATATCTTTGTCATGACCCTATACATAAGTGGCCTTCTAGCATCCTACCATGTCATTACCCTACAAGGCTGGATCATGATACCCTACCCCACTCAATTCATCGATGTCCTCTTTAACTTTGTTGCAAGGAATTCTTCAATGTTTTTCTTGAAGCTTTTGAGGTCGTGCTCTCTCTCTCAACTGATTTCATTAAATCAAAACCCTTCCGTTTGACCAAATACTTTTTATGATCTTAACATCATATTAGAATCTCTTCAACTCGTCTTTTTTTATGGTGGCTCGGTACTGATGTTTGCTTTTGTGGATTGATAGCGACTTGAACCTATAAGGTTCAAGACCTTTATCCACATAGGCAATTTAATCTTGTAATATGCATGTCCCATTTTGGGCAAGATTGTCAGTGACCATTCATACTTTCTCACTAGTCTATGATATTATTTCCTCAAGAATCGAAGTTGTTGCGACACCAATCTAACCAACACCTTATCTCCCACATTGCAATGACACCTTCTTTTACTCTTATCCGCTTATTTCTTCATTCTTTTAGAGTTTTTTTAAGGTAGGCATTAGCAACATCCATGCTTCACTTCCATTCTTTTGTAAGATTGAAGACTTGAGGGTTTTTCCCTCGATATGGCTCTATTGTAATGTAAGGCACTTTCGGTTGTTGTGTAACATCTCGCTCGGTGAAATCCTGACTATTTAGTGTTGTTTATAAAAGCAGGGTTTAATGGTAAGTATCAAGTGCTCAATGTTAAGACTTGATAAAGTGTAAGGACTTTCTGAGTGCGCCAATAATGCCTTGGTTTGGCAGATTCTGAACAAAAGAAAAGGAACTCACGGTGAACTCTGGTATGTATAGCGCTTAAGATATTCTAAAATAACAAAGCTTATAGCTAACTCTAAAGAAAGGCAAGTATAACGAATCAATGAGTACTGGTAAGAATGTATATATATAAATAGGGTACATAGTATAAAGAAGTATGGCTGGTGAAGTAGTGTTCACCCAAAAGCCCATTACGACATATAGAGTGGGCAGACTTTGAAAAGAAAACAAGTAAATAAGGATTCCACGTCAAATAATTGTTTCCACGATAAAGTTCTGAATATAAAAAACATTTCTAAGTTGTTTCCACTTAAAAATAGCCTCAATCTTTTTCGGGTCCACGCGGATGCCCTTGACAAAAACTATGTGCCCTATAGACATCACTTCTCTCAACCATAACTCACATTTACTCAACTTAGAATAAAGCTTCTTCTCTCGAAGAATCTGTAGAACCACTCTAAGATGTTCATCATGCTCAACCTCGGTTTTAGAGTTACCAGAATATCATTGATAAATACTATGACGAACTGATCCAGATATGACTAAAACACCCTATTCATGAGATCCATGAATGCAACTGAAGCATTCATCAAACCAAATGGCATAACTAGAAACTCGTAATAACCATAACGAGCCCTAAAGGCGGTCTTATGCACATCAAATTATTTTACCTTAATTGCTGATACCCAGATCGCAGATTAATCTTAGAGAACATAAACGCCCCTCGGAACTGGTCGAACAAATCATCAATCCTCGGTAGTGGATATTTATTCTTTACTGTTAACTTATTCAGTTGTCGATAATCGACACACATCCTTATAGTACCATCTTTCTTCTTGACAAAAGTATCGATGCTCCCCACGGAGACACACTTGGTCTAATGAACCCCCTATCAGGAAGTTTCTAATGCTGCACTTTTAGTTCCTTCAGCTCTTTCAGTGTCATACGGTAAAGAGCAATGGACATCGGAGTTGCCTCTGGTAGAACCTCAATTCCAAACTCGACTTCTCTATCCGATGGTAACCCCAACAATTCATCAGAAAAGACTCCGAAAAATCTTTAACCGTGCATATTTCTTCCACAATAGAACTCACACCACTAGTGTCGTACACATAGGCCAAATATGTTTCACACCCTTTTTGGACCAATTTCTCAGCCACCATAGCGGAGATCACACTAGAGAAGTAATCTCAATGTTTACCTATCATAACAATTTTCGCATCACCCTCGATTTTTAAAGTTACCCTCTTCAACGCATAATCCAAACTGACTTGATGCTCCACAAACCAGTCTATGCCCAAAATTAGATCGAATTCCCTAAATAGTAACTCTATCGGTTGGAAATACAACCCTTTGTATCTTAAATGGACACCTCCTAGAAACCTTACTGCCTTGCACTAACTAACCCAGTGAACTAATTACTGAAACCCTAATACAAGTATCCTTAGTAGGAATTCCCAAATTACCATAAACAAAACTAGCTATGTATGGATGTGTGGAACCGATGTCAATTAAAGCAAAATATGAATGGAAAAGAATAGTAAACGTACCGACTATCACATCGACCGCATCTCTATCATTGCAGTACCTCGTCGTATAAACAAAAGTAGTTTGTCTCACCTTAATTTGATTAGCACTTCTACCCAATACCTTCTATCTATGACCAATACCATTACCACCCCTAACTTGACCACAGCCCCTTGGAGGTTGCTGAGCTACCCTCTGAGGTTGAACTAGACCTTGAACCAGACCTTGCATCTGCTCAACCCGATACAGACAATCCTTAATACGGTGTTCCATAAACCCACACCGCAGACATGCTCATGTCCTTCTCCAATATTCACCCGGATAATATCTACCACAGTCTGTACAAACTTGAATCCCACCAGTATTAACTGTTGCCTTAACCTGCTAAGGCCTATCAAACCTAGCCCATTTCTTAGGTTGTGAAGCTAAACTAGAAGGATCTGAGTCCCTCTTATTCTTATTCTGGCTATTTTCTTGCTCCCTCCTCTCGTGTTCTATGCGCTTAATCTCTTCAGTAATCTCAGTCTTCTTTAATAACATTTTGAAGACCTACTCCTGCTATAGAGCTACCAACACCTTCAAATCATACCGAAGTTTGTCCTTAAAGCGAACACTCTTATCATAGTCGATGGCTAACAAGCTCTGAGCGTACCTGCTCAGCGTTAAAAACTCGGCGTCATACTCAGCCATAATCATCTCTCTCTACTTAAGCCCAATAAACTCTAACCTACAGGTTTCAATATATCTCACCCCTACATGTTTCTTTTGGAAGGCACTCTAGAAGAATTCACATGTCACATGCTCAGCCTGTATGCTCCACACCACAGACTGCCACTACTAATATGCCTCGTCGCGAAGCAATGATACCGCACCCTTTAATTTCTAATCTAGGGTGCATTCCAAATCATACATAATTCTTTTAGTTGCCTCTAACCAGTACTCGACCACAGTCAGGGTAATACCAGCGACACCCTAAAACATCTCAGCCCCATTAGACCAAAGTCCCTTAGTTATCAACCCTTAACCCTTATATTCGAATTGGGTCCCAGCGACCCTTTGCAGGACCCTCAACATAGCTTGGGACAATGCATCGTCCCCTACATTCTGAGTTTGAGTTCTAGTCTATGTTATAGGCATCTCTACCGTCTCACTAGTTTTTAAATTAGGCATGTTGCTTAAAAAAGAAGGCTTAGCTCGAGCCCCTCGACGGCGTCTACCACACTTTCAAGTATTGCGACCTCGTACACCTCGTGTACTCATTTTTAGTTATCCACAGTTTCAAAAATTTAATGGATTAGATTAGGTTATTAAAAATCCTAAGTTTAGAGTTTTATCAGAGTTATCTCAGTCTTTAGCTAAAGTAGAGTAATCTTAGCACTACAATTTTACTAGTTTGTCTAGTATAGCTAAAGTAGAAATAACTTAATTGATTAGAGTCGGAGTCTCGGATTCTCTTTTTATAAATTCAAATATCAAATATAATTAAAATTTTAAAAATATATGTATAAACTTTTCAAAAACAATTTTCATAAAATTTAAACCAAAAGCCACAACCCGAGTTTTAAATCTAGGCTCTAATACCACAAAATGTAACATCCCACACTCAGCTTAGACATTATGGTCAGATATTGAAGTATTACGTTTCCCATTTGAAAACCCAAATTAAAATCTAGCTTTGGAAATTGTGTGATCTGAAAATATTAATTTTAGTTAGCCTCTTACATGATTTCAAAAAAGTCTCATGTTTGAAAGCACCTATTTTATAGTAAAATCACTTAATTGCTTATTTAGTATAATAGCGAAAATTTCAAAGTTTCAGTTTTAAAAACCGAATTCTAATTTGATAATCCATACGATTTTGTAGTTTTATGTTAAAAATACCAAAATCAAGCAAAATAAACCAAAACCATAAAGCAAAGTCCAAAAATTGATTTACAGTCCAAAAGTCCTTAAATGAATTAAACATAAACCATGTTATAATATTAACCGAAAAACCAATCCAAGCTCCCACGCACTACCCGATCCTAAGTTTGTTAATTACTTGAGAAGTTAGAAAAATTGGGTGAGCTTACAAAGCTCAGTGTGTAACTCAGCCCATGCAAACAGAACAAATAGAAAAATCACACAAATTTCAGAAATTAAACAAAATACATAACATGGCATACTATGCGGTGCAACATAATAATTATATCAGATACGAATGGCATGGCATATCATGCAATGCAACACTTAATACAAAATAGATACAAATCCTACCCCCATCCGCTACACACCATCTTCGTCCATCACTACACACCAATAGGGTAATAAATACTCATCTAACCCCATACACCAATAAGTGAGTGTATGTCACTATACAAAAAAGTGCAGTCAAAGTTGCCAGAAATAATACGGTAATCCGCCAAAATCAGATAAGTGTGGTCAAGCCACCAGAATTGCAGTCAAGCTACCAGAACAAATATGTGGTTAAACCACCAGATAAGGCAAATCATTAAACTGTCAACACTTTCTCCGTCACATATTTATCCCACCCCAATGTACATCCAACAATAGCATAACTAGATATTCAGATGCAAAAAGATCAGGCATGTTTACATATCGAAATCATGCTAATGACATACTCATAATTTTCAAATTAGATACATAATTAATTCAATTAACATGCTTTTAGAAAGTACTCATACAAAGGCAAAACCACATATTCATATACCAGAAACATGAATATCACTTAACAAACCCTATAATATTGCTAAACTCGAACGCACTTCGTAATGTGGCTTAACTAAATTTTACAGAAAATGGCCTACACGCCCGTGTGGCCCACACGGTCTGGCACACGACCTGTCACACGGTTGTGTGGAGTCGAAAGAATGTTTCTCAGGACAGAAGGTAGACACCTGATCGTTTCTGAATAGTGACGCAATGACACAATTCCATATCCTAAAACAGTATTCAAAGCAACTGAATTAACAACGATATACTAAAATCTAAACACGTTTTCAGCTGCAAGCACTAACTATTCAACCTTAACACTGAGATTCGACCTTAAATAGGGTATCGATCACTTACCTTTGAAAAAAACAACAACTTCTAACAACACCTAAATCGCTGAAAGAGTCTCTGTCACATGATATTCACCTAAACCAAAGATTTCAAATAATCAAAGTTGTGTCACATAAACTAGAAAATCATCACCCATATACGTGAAAAACTCCTTCAACAAAATACGAATCTTAAAACAAAATCCTTACCACCCACCATCAAAACTATTCAGAAACAAATGATGGCACCAATCCTCACCAAGTCAGATTGGAAACAAAAGGGAAACAAAGTGATAGAACAATGGTTGTTATAAAAAAGATAATAGCAGAGACTTACAGGAGCAAAATTAGAGGAAAACCAAAAATGGAGAGATTGGGAAAAATAATGGGACGACAAGAGTGGAAAGAGTGGGAGAAAAATTAAGGGATGTTTTGGGATAATTTCAACAAAAAATAAACAAAACTACCCATATCCCACTAACTAATCACCTGTCAAATTTTTCAGAATTCAAATTCAACCCAACTTCTACCACATGGGCGACACAGATAGGATATAACAAAATTGTTTTCACTTTGCATGTACGAGGATTCAAACACGGGGCCTCTGGGTAAGCTGAAATCTTACCATTGAACCAGCAAACTCATTCTTATCAGTAGTTGAGCAAAATTAATAGATAAGCTTAATATTCCAAGTCGGGGTTGGAGCTAAAATAATAAAAATTCAAGAGAAAAGAATCAAACACAAGACCTCTTACACACAATCACAACACTTAACTACTGAGCCAGATTGATTAACTTGACATGTTTTTATCAATTCAAAAACAAAAATTTTGGGGCGTTACACAAATATTATAAAACCAAACTTAAAACCAAATTCTTTAAATATGTATTATGGTCGACATGAGTTTGCATCAAAGCATTCATAAAATTAAATATATAATTATACAAAAAATTAACAACTTTAACAGATATGCATCAAACTATTTTGGTAAAAATTCATATATGTAACAAATTAACAATAAATAAATTAAGTTGAATCTACTACCAGTACTAATGTCACACACTTGAAATTTGCCATTCCCATAAACATGACATGATCTCACTATATATATATATATAACAACTTAAAATAAAATTGAATCAAAAGCACATAACACATGCTTTCACTGAAGTGCTTTTAACATTTTTTTAAAGCCATAAGAAACCATAATCAATATTAATCCACAGTTTTCAATAAAAACATAATATTTCTATTTAAAAGAAGCTAAGGAAACAAAAATAACCGACTTCCCCTTCAACAATTAGCATCCATTCAAAACAATTGTCACAATGACATTATTAATATAAAAAATTTGTCAAGCCAACAAACCCTAACTACTTTATAGAACCAACAAATTATAAGTCACTAAACTCTTTTTCTTGAGTTATATGAAAATTCAAGAAAAACACAAATATCATAATAACATAATAGCCTAAACTTTTAAGCAACGTACGGGCAAAAAGATCATGCCAATTTTGTTATTGTCTAGAAACAATAAACACGCATAACTAAACAATCTTTATAATAAGAACTTAAAGATTTTAATCAAGAACTCAATCGCACAAATATTTATTGAATATCAACAAACAAAACTTTTAATATAAATTCAAAAGATTTAATGTGTATAATTGAAGCACCAAATTCATAAAATCTAAAGAATGAATTAATACATATATAATAAAAGGTAACTCATTCTCAATTATTCGACATGACGGGGCTCTGATACCACTTGCTATTGAATTGTAAAATTCTTATACAAAAATTAATAAACCAAGATCTGTCATGTAAAATCATTAAGAATAAATCAAGAACAAAAGTAGATGCGAAAGCATACATGAATCCATCGATTCCTTGAAATTTTTCGAATATTAGATTTTAATCTTCCAAAGCACACAAGAAATTTAGAGAAAATTTGTTCTCTTTTCTAAAGATGGGATATTAGAAAAGTTACATTGTGTGTAATTTGGAAACCATAACCGTAATATATAATTTTTGCACATCAACCCTAATTTCTAATCAACCCATCATTAAGTTGATTTAAATTAAAAAGTAATTATTAGAGTATATACACTTATTTAGCTTATACTTTATCTAATGACTAAAGCCCAAAAAATTTTAACTAAATTAAATCACTTTTAATTTAGACTAACTTTTTTATAATAATAA
>CM025141.1:17315010-17330668 GCA_013467495.1 Gossypium gossypioides
CAAGTTTGGAGGCGGTCAAGTTGTTGGTGCCGTTGTCGGGGATTGTGACGGTAAAAACTATTATTAGATTAATTGCTTTGTAAAATAATATTAATCGAAAGACGAAAGAGTTAGATAGTGTATTAAATTTATTTTATTATTATTTTTAGTTATTATTATTTTATTTTATTTTATTTTTAGCTACCTTGTTGACTAACTAATTTACTCATGGATTAGGTTGATTATGAGTTTGATGCAATAGTAATGCGATAAGGAATGCGTAATGTTTGTATTTTACGAAGAATAGGAGATTGAGGAGAACCAAATTTTGCTCATGATGGAGCTGTAAAAAACCCCATTGGATGAGGTCGTGCATGATGTTCCTAACTTTGATCGCGAAGAACTTTGTATTGAATTAGCCATCTTGAACCAGATTGTACAAAATAATTGGATGGGAACATTAACGAAGCATTAAGTTTGATGAACGGAGGTTTGATGAACCAATGGAGTTATGATGGAGAATCCAGTATGCCTAGACATTCACTCCATCAAGAATTAGAGTTAATAATGGATAACGATGTATATCGATATTTGTATGAGCAACATAAAAGCAATCAAAGATCATGTCAGACAAATGGAGTTTTAACGAACCAGCAGAGTCATGATCGAAGGTGTGGAGAAGATTCATCCACATTCCCTCCTGAATCAGATGCATTCTAAACTAACCTAGAAAGAATTCAAAAATAGGTGGACCGATTAGAGGAATTGCTCCGAAGGCAAACAAAAGTAGAGACCCCATTAGAAGAAGTCGTACATGATGCCTCCAAATTTGCTTATGAGACCTACAATATCACCATCGACCATTTGGAATTAGATTATGAGAGTCAACAATATTTTGGAATCAGAGACAAGAAAGAATTGAACATGATCGAAGAAGTCTCCAAGCCAATTAATTTAGTCATAGATGTAACAGTAAATGTAGAAGTAGATGTAACATTAACCACTAACTTGGAGCTTAAACTAATTTTAAGTGAAGGTGTCAACGAGTTGACCATATTAGAGGAAACGCCAACTGAACAAGTCGACGAGTTCTTCTCATTCTCGTTCGATGATGACGAAAAAACTCTAGTCGATAGATCCTCACGTGAAACTGAGGTGAAATGCTCAAGGTAATAATACCTTGGAAAACCATTTGGGGTTGGCTTGGATTTGGCATTAAGTGGCTCGTAATGTAGATGTCACCCCATCGAAAATAAGGCGACATCATTGGAATCGACCAAAGGTGCTAGTTCACATCTCTTGACCGGAAAACAAATGACGGATCAAAGTGTTGAGGACCAGTTGGAAGTTCTTTTTTGGTGGCGACATGGATCGTCCTGACTCTAAAAAAGGGCTTCTCTTTTAAATTTTGTTTAATTTTAAATTTTATTTTCATTGATTTATTTTTTATTTAAGTCTTTAATTATGTGTTTTATTTTTCAGTGGTAGTTGAACTCGTGAAGTGGATGAATGAAAGAGATGAAGAAATTTAAACTTCATACGGAGAGGCTAAAAAATAGTTCGTCATAAAATAGTTTTTAAGAGTTCCAATCTCTGTGGTGGCATAGATCCACTGTGTTGTTACACTAGACTTTGAAGTAAAATTATTGAAAATTTAGGGATCATGTTGCAGCATGCATAAGCTGTGTTGCGACATGCTATTTCCAATAAAACAAATATGGAAACTTAGGGCTTCGTGTTGCAACAGAATGGGTGTGTGTTGCGACATGATATCCAAATTCTACAATTTTCTGACGTCGTCTAGTCGCTTCGAGCGATGTTTTCATTTTTCGTTTCTGTCGTTCTCTACTCCCTACAAACTCTTCAACTTTAGTTTTTATTTATTTATTTTGTTTAAGTCTATATTTTGTTTGGATTTCAAATTTATTTATTTTCTTATAGGTACTTTTTTGTCCGCTTGGAGCACACAAATCTCGATGTCAATACAACAAAGAGAATTCTGCCTTTTCAGGGAAGTTTTCTTGTTTGCAGTTTACTTCTTTTACATTGAGGGTGATGTATGTTCTATAGTGTGGGGGAAGTACATATGATTTAATTTTTAGTTTGTTTATCTTATTTATTTTATTTAATATTTAAAAAATTGTGTTTTTTTTGTGTAGGAACCCTATATTTTGGACGACTTAAAATTTTTTAGAGCTAAACCGGGGAGGAAGAGACTACCCAGCATTGTTTGCGGAACTATCATGCCAAAATGGGTAATTTCGTTCTTTATTTATTTTTGGTGCACATTAGGGACAATGTGCCAAATAAAGTGTGGGGGGTAACATAAAATTTTTCAATTTTTTTCAAAAATTTTAAAATTTTGTTACTTGTTTATAATTGTTTTAGTAGTTAATTTTAATTTTGTGTGCTTGTTTGTACGCGAGCTTGTAGCAATACAAGTGATTGGTTAAGAGCATGTAAATAGGGTTTTGTGTTTAAATTGTAAATTTAATTCAATAGTAATCGATTTTAGGTTGTTTAATATTAGACTAATTAGTTCACTTTGTTACATTGGAAATAAGTAAAAGCATGTTAAGTGTACCAAATGGCAAATAAGTGCATGAAAAACATATATGTTTTTTTTTTTTAATAAGTTGTTAGATTGTTAAGATTTAGTTAATTAATTCCAGGAATTGAGACACTTAGGGATGTCCTAAGGGATTCTTTGGTCACCACTGGTTCCAAAAATCTGACCTTATGTGTAAATTCCCTAGTACCTAATTTTGAGCCTAATTCCATTTTCTTGATGAACCTCGAATGCAACCATGAACCTAATGCATAACCTATTGATCATTTTTTTTTGTGGTCCCAACATGAACTTAAACATCAGACCATTAATATTGATGGTTAGGTAGATACATCATGGAGGTTTCAAAATAAAAATAATTGAGAGTAAAAACTAAGTGATAGTATAGTATATTGAGTATAAGACTCTTGCAAAGTTGTGTTTTAAGGGAAAAAAATTAAGTGAAGAAAAACTTTGTGAAGGCTAAAAGCCAAGTGAGAAAATCTCGAACGAATAAAAGCAAAGTGAGTAGAAAAAGAAAGAAAAATACTCATTTTTGCACAAAAAAACTCGCTAAGATGGTTGTACTAAAAAAATACTATACTATACCTTAGGAAATGGAGAGAAAAGGAAGGCGAGTGAAGTGGATATAAGGTGGTGAGCTAAGTGATATAATTGGGTTAAATATAATGTGCCAATCTACTTTTGTGCTGAAACCATTTTGTAGAGTCAATTCTTCAATTTCAAACCAACCTAAGTCATAGAACATTACAAGCTGAAAAGTCCTATGTGACATGAGTGATACGACTCATGGTTGAAAATTAAACTAAATATTGACATCTCTGACCACTTATAGTATTCGAACATAAATTTATATTTGTGTACTTATTTAGATGGGATAATATGCTTAACATTTTTTAGTTTGTTTACTTTGTAACATAGTGAACTAACATGTTTGATATTGAAAATCGAGAGTCAATTATATATCGTGCTAGAGTTACATGTTTTGTCACATTGCCTTGTTCATAATGTTCCAAATCAATCTCATGTATGAAACATGCTCAAGCACCATTTAGTGATTTTATTTTCTTATTTTTGTGTGTCTTTGTTTTGTTGCTTGCGGGCAAACAACGACTTAAGTGTGAGGTAGTTTGAACTGCCACAATTTGTTTTGGAAAATTAGAGTCTTTTCAGCACTTAATGAGCTTCTTTTCTATTTATTTATATTTATTTATTGCATTTTCAATTTTATTAGCTTGGATCTAGTTTATTTCAAAATAAGCATTTTTACACATTTTCTAGTATTAAATAGTATATTGTGTTAATTAGAATTAAAGTGTATGAAAGGTTGTGTGGGCACCAAGCAACATTAGCCTATATAAGTCACCTTATAGTCTCTTGAGACGGGGGTTAGACTTAGTTGGACGTTAGACCTAGTTTGGCAGACAAATTTATTTTACTTTAGCTTTATTTTTATGATCGTTTAGTCGGAACTTTTCTATTTTGATGTGAAGACGATTGCGAGTAGAGATTGTTCCGGAATCGCGCTTCAATTATTTATCAATGAGCATTCTCTTTTCCTTTACTCTTTTATTCCGTTATTTATCTTTCGTTGGCCTGATCAAGTAATGTTTGTATGAATATTGGAATAAAGTATTGTGCTTATTTTATATCTTGCATGTTTCGATTATGGATCTGGTTTATTAATTAAGTAATTATTTTTCTAAAATTGAGTGTTTATTCAAGAGTACTTAGTATATTAGGGAGTGACTCGACTAATAGAATATCGAGACAGGTGAGACCAAGAGGGTAATCTATTGAGTATAGCTTGTGCCAAGCAGTGAGACCGAAAAGGTATCCATATGCTTAGGAAGAGACAGAGAGGGTGATTTAGGTGGTAATCCGTACGGAAGATAAGATTGAGAGGGTATTCTTAGCTAAAAGGGGTAAACAACTCAATTAAGGGTAATTAATGACTTAATTGATAATTAGGGATTTAATTGATTAGAGGTTGAAAGCTAGCATTGTTGACACTAGGAATAGGAAATTTCATTAGGTTAATTTAGGGTAATTAGTTTAATTAGTTTAATTAATCTTTTAATTTTGATTCAAACTACTATTTCGTGACTTAATTTTATTAGTACTTATTTTCTGTAATTAATTTAATAATAAATTTCTCTAACCTGCAATCCATTGGGTACGATCCTTGGAATAATTACTGATGTTCCGTTGTAACAAAAATTTATATTACAATTTGACATGTTCGTTTGCAGATGTCGCGCTTAATATTTATATATTTATTTGCATGATTTTAACTCTAAACGTTCTCACGTTTTGAGGCAATCAATGTCAGCAATAGCATAAGCGATACTCCAATATTTGACCTCGACAATTGACTTGGAGACAACTTGCTCTTTTTAGTACACCACGACACTGGATTCCCTCTAAAAAACAAGCCTAATACCTAGTGGTTGAACGACGATCATCAAGATCAGATCTCCAGTACACATCAACGAACCCCATAACTAAAAGATGAGAAGTTAGTTTAAACAAGAAACCAAAGTTAAGAGTGTCCTTGAGATAGCACAAAATACACTTAACAGCCTTAAAATGCAAATCCAAGGGACGTTGAATAAACTAACAAATTTTATTGACTGAGAATGCAATCTTAGGCCTAATGATAACAATGTACTAGATTTCACCAGCTATACTACAATAAAGTTGCTCATCTTCAGTCGAGAGAGGACTACCAATACTTGTTGACAAATTTGAAGAACTAACCATGGGTGTTGGAGAACTATTGGCATTAACCATATGGCACCTCAGAAAAATTTCTAGAACATATTTCCTTTAGTTTAGAAATGGACCAACCTTGTTGTATTGAACTTCAATGCCTAAAATAAATTCAACAATCCTAAATCTTTTAAAGAAAGATAGTACATGTCAAAGTAATTTTCACAAATAAAAAAGCATTGGCTTTAGACAAAACAAACCCTTAAGATAGTATAAGCTTATTGAGTTTGTCAACCCAGGCTCTAAGAGCATGTTTGAGACCATACAATGTCATTGGCATAGCGTTTGACCTTGAATATCCATTTAACAATATGCACGTAATGGAACCAAATACCATGTATCATTTTTAAGTAATGTGTCATACTCTTGTTATGTTGCTTAAGTCCACTTAGGACTTTACAAACTTTGCTGAGTTGGAGAATCGTTCTTTGATGTTGGGACTACTTCACGAATTCTCGAGGATAACCTAAACCTGCGCATGGAGAAAATAAATCGTATGTTGAGAAATAGGGCTCAGTGGTACATTTATGATTCAAGATATATATGCACAAGCACTAACAATATGTTTCAAGGTAAAACATGTATATATGTGCACTCAATATCTAACCAAGCCATGTTCCAAGATGTCAACCATTTTTCATCATCAATCTATATGTGTAAGTACTCTAAGACATCAACAACCAAACTATCCAACAATACACATAAATGACCAATTCCAACTATAACCCCCTTCACCCGACCCAATGAACTGGATTCGAATATTGAGTGTTACGTCCTATAACAGATGTAACTTAAGCTTTATGCTTTTGTAAAATTTCTATCTATGAATGTGACAGAGTTTCTTATGGGTGTACATTGTATGATTACATTTACAATTCATGGTAATAAAATTTTCATCGATTTCTATTTTATCTCTCGGCTTACTATTCACATATTGAAATGCTACTTAATAAACTTATGCTCTAACTTGAACATGCAGCTTAACTTCCTCTGTATGCATAATAGCCCATCGAGCCGCTTCCTTTTGGCGTAGCCCTGAGTCGTCCCTCCTAGCGTATACTTCTTTGCAACCTGAAACATGAAATAACCTTCGTAAGTTCATAAAAACTTGGTGAGTTAAAACTTAAATATTTGATTCATTATATCAAAGAGTGATAGATGTTTCGCATGTCCTTCATGTGTCTTTTGACTTTTCATTATTTCTTCTAGCGGTTACTTCACTAAGATTCCCTTTAATAAACTGAAATTACTCTTTTCTATTTTAGACATTTATCTTCCTCTCAGTGTCTTTAAAGACTTATCTTCCTTTCATATTCATTAAGTCTTCGCTCTACTAGGCTCCAGATTCGAGATCCAAACACAAATGATTGTTTCTTTCCTTTGAGTGTATTATACTTACAACCCCATCACTTTTTATGTCCCTTATTAAAATATTATCTTTACATAGTCCCCAACCACTTCGTTTTCCCTTATTAGTAGACTTAAAATCTTAATTCATACGTCATAATTTTAACATACCTTTGGGCGTGGTAGACTACACCCATTACTTCACATAGAGTTCGATCAGATCTTCCTTACTTTAGGGTACTATCTATACATGCTTATAACACATATCCCGGATTTTCCACCTATTCTGCCAATACATTTACATACAATGCCTTTCTTTTAGAGTTCTTTGGATACTTAATTCTTTCTAGTTATCACGTACGTTATCTCTTACACTTACCATACCTTCAGAGTCATATATTTATTTTGCCTTCAAAGGACCATTCATGCCATTCTTTTTTAATTCCTTACAGTCTATTCATTCAGAATTTTGTTGTGAGGGCATTCCCTCATTTAAATAGTCGCAAAGGCTTTTTATGTATTCGCCACAATGGCTTTCCTTTATAGAGTTGCCACCAAAGCATCCTATCCTTAGGTTGCGCCATGAAAGCGTTCCTTTTCAGATATAGCCATGAAGGCTTCCTTTACGGAGATTGCCACAAAGGCTTTCTTGTTTAAAGTTCACCACATAGGCCTTCCTTTGACAGAGATCGCCACAAAGGATTTTCCTTTCAGAGATTTGCCACAAAGGCATTCTTTGAGAGGTTTGTCACAAAGGCTGCCCTTTAACAGGTTTGCCACAAAGGCTTACCTTTCTAGAGTTTTGCCACAAGGGTTGTCCTTTAACAGGTTCGCCACAAAGGCTTACCTTTCTAGAGTTTTTCCACAAAGGTGTCCTTAAATAGAGATTGCCGCAAAGGCTTTTCTTCTCTTGGTGATTTAGGCGATAGGGATTTACCTAGACTCACACTTACTTAGGTTTGTCCCTCATTGTCTTGGGACACACGAAGAACCAGGTTAGGGAATAATCTTCCTTAAAATTTTCCATATGATGCTATAACCTACTAGTTACGGTCTTACATGATATGATTTTTTTCCACATGATGCCATAACCCACTAGTTATGGTCTTACACGATATGGCCTTCTTCTCATATGATCCATAACCCACCAGTTAAGGTCTTACACAATATGATTTTAATCAGTGCCATAGTCGTGGACTTGTCCTTTTAGAGATTTGTGTTTTTAGTCCCAATGGACCCTTTTGACGTCTCCAGACACAGGCACAAACTTTTCATTCTTAGATCCATCTTTCATGAACTCATCATATCTTGACCTACTCGTAACAGACACATCTAGTCTTTTTAGACACGTTAACACATTTCCATTATCCAAACACAAGCATCCTTTAACCTCAAGATTCATGTTTCATACTTTGACCACGAAACTTCATGTTATTCATACATGCAAGTCCATTAATCTTTATATTCCTCATCAGAGTCATCACATAATATTTTACTAGTTCTATTTCACGATTTGGCTACTTTGCATAGAAGTTTCTAGAAGGCATATTATGCATGCACAAGTTAGTTTAAGGACTCACCTAATAACCTCAGAGGCAATTTAAACTTTAGATCTATCCTTTCCTTGTGGAATCGATAGTTTGAACTCCAAATCCATCATTTAGCCAGATGCTACATCCTCATCTACCTTGGTAAACAAAGACACTTTGTTAGAGCACATTCGAGTAACCTTTATCATCACTTTAAACTCTAACATATCACTAAGCCCTATTTCTCCAAGCATACTTACAGATTTGTGTTCCTTTGTCAAGCAGAGACATGGAACGTACCTTGATGGGAGGGAAATTACTAACAAAAATTTGGGTTTTAGATTCATCTTATAAAGATGTTTCCATCTGCTTTTAGCCCTAGTTCTTAAGAAAGAAGATAACTCTCCCTAAACATAACCCAAGTTAACTTAAATCTAGTGGGAACTTGGTAAACATCACATCAATACTAAGTTGTCTTATCCAAAATCTGCCACTTCTAAGAAACTTATCTAATTACTCCCTTAGCCTTTTAACCCTTCTAGTTTGCATTCGATAAATTCCTAACTAGCCCCTCATACATTGGCTAGCATGGGACCACATTGGTTATTGGATGTACTATATCACTAGCGTGGACTCATACCTTATGTAACGCCCTAAAATTTGAATGTCTAAGCATTAAATTCTGTCGTAATTAAGTCTCTGTATCTGTGGCTATGTGCTCTATGTATGTGTTTGAGGTTAGGGGTTCGCGTAATGCTTTTAAGAAGTTTTGCTACTTTATTTTAAATTAATTGCTACTCTTGAGCCATTGACTTAAGTATAATTCTGTGTGAAACTGTGTCAACGATGAGCCTAGTTGTCCAATGGTTAAGCTTCTGTATTCTCTGGTCCTGTGTTCAAGTCTTGGTGTATGCGTTACAAATATTTTACTAAATGTTAGAACTCTGATTGGTGGTTAAAATAAAAAGTTAACGTATTCCTTTCCTTTTTTCTTTTTTGTTTCTTTTTTCTATTTATTTTTTTATTGCGTTAGTGAAGTGGCTATCGGAACTAATTGAGGGTTTAAGTGTTCATTGTGTCATTGGAAGATCTCTGTGTAAGTTCTGTCGTGAATTCTTGCGGTTCCGTGAAGTTTCTATTGATTTTCGTTTATGTGTAGAAATAGGGTTTCTACATTTGTTTCACTTGAATTCTCTGTTAAGTGATCATTGATATTTTTTCTTTAGGTGAGAATACCGAGGGAATTGATCCTTCTCGTGCTGTTTCGAGATAGTTCTCTCTAGTTGTCGGTAAGCGTTGGTTTTGAAGGAAGTTTGCATCAAAGTTTTGACATAATTGGTTGTGTAATTTTTCGATTTTTGTCGTTTTAGTTGTTTGATTGGTTATTGAATGTTCGTTTTAGGTCTCAAGCTGTGTGCGTCATTTGAAATGAATACCTGCCTTCCGTAGGGTCCATATGAATTGAAATAGACTGTATAAATTGTTATTCTATGATATGAGACTGAGTACTAAATATCTGTATACGTGTTGAATGTAACAATCATTAGTAATTTTGATATATTCTATATGAGTATAAACTATATCTGAATGGCCGTATAAGCATCCTTATTAACTATCGTCTGGAATATGCATCTGTATTAGGTGGGAATTGTGTAAAAGAGGAAGTGTTTTGTTCTAAATCAGTGGCTAAGCCATCGGTATCCGTAACCTGATTTGGCAGCTAGTCTGCAATTATCGAAATGTGTCATACCGACACTATATGGTGTGTAAGGATGGATAAGTATTAAATACTCAATTTTGTGTGTTGGGTTGGTCGGAGATGGTGTATAGCATATGAGGGTAGAAAATTTCATCTGTTTTGATCTGTTTTGTGTCTGGGAATGAGCTGACTTGTTATTTGACTGATTAGTTCTGATCTGTTAAATAAACAAATTATCTTCTGTATCTGATTTCGAATATGAATTTGGGACCTTATTGGTTTAACTTTTACTCTTTTTGAATATATAATTGTTTCCTTATCGAGTTATTAATTCATTTTGTCTGTTGACTGAATTACAGGTAACCCACAAACTTGATTAGGTCGGCAGATTGGAAGCTCGGTCACAGTTTTTTATAAACTATTATCATTATTAGTTTAATTTCAGTAGTTTCCAGATATTTGACTTTCTAAATGATAATTTCCAGAGTAAATGTTATGTTTGTTAAATTTCTTTTGATTTGGAAGACTTTGAAACCAAGTTTTAGAAATTATTTTTTGAGAAATATTTGATGTGGCTCTCCAAACTTAGTCTTGTCGTCTAGGCCGAGTACGGGGTGTTACACCTTATAACCATTCCTTTCGTACTTACCACTTCTATTTCACTTATCATTATAATCAGATGGGGAGTCCTTATTTATTTATCTTCATGTCGTAGTCCGCCCGTTCTATACGCCAAAAAGAGCTTTTTGGGTGAACACTACCTCGCCAGTAATACTTTATACTGTGCGCCATATTTATATATATTCTTACCAGTACTCTTTGATTCCTCATACTCACCTTTCTTTAGAGTTAGCCATAAGCTTTGTTCTTTCAGAATATCCTATACACTGTACTTTCCAGAGTTCACCATGGGTTCCTTTCCTTTCATTCAGAATCTGCTAGACCTGGGCATCACTGGCGCGCTCAGAAAGTCCTTACACTTAATCGAGTCCTAACGTTGACTACTTGAAACTTACCCTTAAACCTTACTTTTATAAACAAAACTTAAATAGTTAGGACTTCGCTTGACGGGATGTTACACCAACTTGTTTGCCTTTTACCAATAATTCAATACATATCAGGAATCAAACATACAATTATATAAATTTACCATATGCTATTAACACTATTATTCATGATCCATTGAAATAACCTCTTTTACTTTGATTCTATACCGTTCAACTTATTTGTGGAGTTTATCGACTCATTTGCATTTGTTTTGGCCCCTAGGGCTCGTTTCCATTTGTTTTACTCAACCAGAGATATAATTTTAGTATCCCAATCACATATATACATAATTAAATCCGATAGCATCAATTGATAATGCCTTCATATCATTTACCACTTGTACATTTTGCAACCCCTATTAACCTAATTCAAACTCGGAGGGATACTCGGATCTTCCAAACAACACACCAAACTGGCACCGAAGTGCATCATTAGATAAATCGAAGTAGGGTAACTGGCACATAATGTGCATACTGGAATACAAAATGCATACTAGCGCATAAAGTGCATATTGATACAAGGAGTGTATCTTGGCACACGAAGCACATATCTGGAACACGAAGTGCATCTTGGCGTATAAGCGTATAATCCTGTACACAAACCAATCCTATGGCATTCGAACTATATCCGACACAACCCAAATAACTAATAGGGTATCAATATTCAATTTATTTACAATTTAATACATGTATCATATTTCTCAATTATATTCACTATCACAATCCATTTTGTGATGATAAAATTTAATCCATAACACATTATATTTCAAAGCAATTCATGCAACTTTACATTTTATCATCATATCACATATTCACATGTATCATTATATTCACAATCAATTATATTCACTATCACAATCCATTTACAGCCAGTTTATTCATATTGTACAATTTATTCAATTTAGTCCCTAAAACCAGGACAAGCATAACTTTCAATTTAAAGCTTCGAGTTAAAATCTGATTTCACATATATTCATTAGGAACCCTCCACTCCTTATTCTTATCAAAATTTCATGGAAATTTTTCATTTTATTCAATTTTTTCCCTAATGTATGAAACTAACAATTAAGCTTTACAATTTAGTCATTCTTAAACTAAGCTTAATTTCTATCAATTTCACCCTAAATCATTCAATTCTCAACAACGATAACTTTCAAAAACTTTAACAATTTAACAAATTGGTACATGGACTAGCTAAATCAAGCTCACATGGTTCAAATTCCATAAAAATCAAAGAAAAATGGCTAAGGACTTGAATTTTTAGTCGATAGAAATGAAAAAATTTCTAAGGTTTTCTTAGCCTTCAAAAATTTCTAAGGAGACAAAGTTTTCATCTGCTAACTTTTCTTTTATATATAGGTTAATTGTTAATTAATCATAGTTAATTAGTTCAATTATAGTTTATTTTACTTAATTATTAATTAATTAATTTTAATGACATCCTTCATCATCATCCACTTTTCACTATTCCAAATTGGTTTATTTATCAGTTTGGTTCTTTGGATAATTTTTATTTAAGTCCCCAAGCCTTTTTCTAATTAAAAATGGTATAATTGCAAAAAATATCCTCAACGTTTAGGGGTTTTTGGTTTTGTGCCCTTGATCTTTTTTTTAGGCCCTTAATGTAACGATTTTCCCATAAATTAGCCCAATTTTAACGGGAAATGTCAGTTGACCGTTAGTCAAGCGCTGGTCAACAGAGTAGCCTATGTGGCATGCCATAGAAGCACAATGTCATGACAACGTCATCTATTTAACAATTTTTTTTTCATTTTGTTTCCATCTTGTTTCTTCTTCTCTCTTTTTCTCTTCCCTCTATTCTATGTCATAGATGACATCATCAACTCTCCTTTATGGAAGCCATTATCATTTGATGTGTTTGTTTTATTTTCTTAGATAATCACTGTGAAACAATGGTAGAAACAAAAAAAGAAAGGAAAAAAATTACAGAAACAATCAGAAATAGGAAAAAAATTCCTTCTCTTGACTATCATACTCTATTTTATTTTGCTGTTAATTCATTTCAATTTTTTGTTCTTCACGGTGATCTTGAGGTGGGTTTTTAGGTTTTTTTTCATCAATGTAGATTATTGTAGCTTTAGCTTTGTTTTTTTAAATAGATTCCTATATAAATTATACCCATCATTTCAAAACTCTATTTTTTTCTTTAATTTCTCTGTATGGGTTTATAAATTCTAGGATTTTATTTTTGTTGTTGTTTAGTTGCTAAAAAAAGGAAGTTTTTTATTTAAATAATAGGGATCATCTAATCTAATCATTAGGCCATGGCTGTTGTTGAGAATGCTTCGAATCAAGACACGACGGCTGTAATAGTGACGTCAAACAACTAAGATCAATCAAAGCTTTGGTCAACAACTGATCTGAGCTTACACGACAACGATCAAGGATTGTACAAGAAGATCGATGGAACCAACGGTGGTGTTGGTAAAGACGAGCTTGGGGATAATTTCAAAAGAGATATGAGAGAGTTACAAGAATTGTTCTCTAAGCTTAACCCCATGGATGAAGTGTCTGTACCTCACTCCCTTGTTAACAGTGGACTCAATGGTGGGTTTCACACTAACAATATTGCTTTAGAAAACAACAATAACAACATCTCAAGGAATGGTAATGCTAACTGCAATGGTGGTGGTAACAAAGTGAAAAGAAAAAAAATTAATAGAATAGAAGAGAGAAAGGGAGAAGAAGAAAGAAGATGGAAATAAAATGAAAAAAAAAAGAATTTTGTTAAATAGATGACTTCATCTATGACATCGTGCTTATGTGGCATGCCACATACGCTACTTTGTTGATCGGCACTTGACTAACAGTCAACTGATGTTTCTCGTTAAAATTGGGCTGATTTGTGGAAAAATCGATACGTTGAGGGCCTCAATAAAAAAAAAGATCAAGGGCACAAAACCAAAAACCCCTAAACTTTGAGGGTATTTTTTGCAATTATGCCATTAAAAATCTATAGCGATTAATCTTTTACACTATAGTCTTTAAGCCTTAATTAACCACATTTTTTACTAAATTGCTTAACTAAATCTTAATTTATCAATATAATAACTCCATAAATATCCCTATTTAATATTTATTGATTTGGTTAACGGAAATAGGTTCCCAAAATCATGTTTTTCGACACCTCTAGAAATCGGATTGTTACACGTGATTGACTAAACTAACAATGCATCAGATAGAACCTAAGTAGAATAGATCACGAATTCGTTTATGGATTTATTCACTTGTGACTTTCATAGTGTGACATACCTTAATCTTGAGTGGATAATAAACTATTTATGTGTGATTCGCATACTTTTACATAAGTAGAAGCTCAAGTTCAAATAGATAAGGAATCGAAAGCTAGTGTATTGGGAATATAACTTCTGCAACATATAACATTACTTAAAATAGTGGAATTCATAACCCAAGAAATTGGTAAATGATATCCTCTCATTGGCATTACATGATAGATGAAAGGTAAACGTGACCATGAGTCATTTTTCTTTGTGATAAATGGCTTAGTTACTATTTGATAATAATTTACTTTTCATGAAGAAAGATGCAATTCTTACCATGAGATAAAATATGATCATATTGGGAGAATGAATTTATCCCAAAGAAATTAATGATTTCTTATAAGAGTAACACACTTATGACAAAGTCATTGGATGAGCACGTATCGCATAACTTTCATGATGGTATGTAATTGAGGAGATCTTAGTCACAATACTATAATGAAATGAGATAGTGACTAAATGAGTTTATAATTAATAGGCAAAAAGTTGAAAATTAATTATAAATCATTTGAGTCCTAATTACATATGTCCAAGCGGTCCCTCTGCTAGCTCGTTGAAACTAGAAATGAATTGCATATAGAATCAAATGAAAACAAATGGATAAAAATGGTAAAAGTTGAGAAATGAGTTACATTCGAAAATAAATGTGGTTTCTCACTAAGTATGGAAATGAGTGACAATTAATTTAAGTTTTTCGAATTATTATTTAATCAAATAATTGAAGTTCGAAAATGGAATTAAATTAATTTGTTATTTTGAATCTATTTAATATGGAAATTAAATATATTTTATCATAGATTCTTTTACGGTAAAATTGTCATGACTTTAATGGAATTAGAATTGAGTTGAGAAAATTATTTAATTTGAAAATTAATTTAATAAATAATATTTATTTTAGGGAATAGAATAACATGTATTAAGTTAGATTACATTATAAAGTGCTGGGTTAAATGTCTAGGAAGCGCATATAATTGGACCCAATACAATAGCGGCCTAAATCCCCTAATAATACATATGAGGTATTCAAAGAGAATTACCTTCCTACTGAAAGTAAGAAAGTGTCTTTGGTTTTGTTTTTAATTCATGATTGTTGAACCTACACTAAAAGTGATTCGTGGTACGAGAATAGTGGAGAAGGTCGTTCGATTGAAAGTCGGGAACGTCAAGGATCAGACTGAACTTTAATTTCTTCTACCGGAATAACATGAGATGGGTCAAATCGATATAGTCGGAGCATGGATACATGGAATACTTCATGAACCTTTTGTAATTCCAACGGTAGGGTTAGGTGATATGCAACTGGTCCAACTCTTTTGACGATTTCATATGACCTGGTAAACTTGAGATCGAATTTGTGGTTACGAAACCACTATTCCGATTAGGCCCTATTTCGGGCTATCACAATTCTCCCCCCT
>CM025141.1:17373919-17386535 GCA_013467495.1 Gossypium gossypioides
TCTAAATAAATAATAACTAAACAACCTTTCTCTCCTCTCACAACCCACACCACATGCCATATATCGCTTCAAATGCCCAAAATCGGTATTGAGTCACTCCTATTTGAAGCAATCTGATCCTGCTAGCTATAATCGAATCTTCTAGCATCCTCCATCACCATATCGATGGACCTCAACTGACCTGAAGAGTGGATTGTCCCTCCTCCACCAGTCACTGAATCACCGTTGGCTCGTCCTCCACCCACCAGACATCACGTTTTCGGCAAAACCCCTCTTTGTCTAATAGGTGAGCAGCTTGATTGCCCCCTTTCTTGATATGCTGAAATTGACATCTCTTAAAACCCAGCACAATCTATTTTTGCTTCCCACATGTGGTTACTAATTTCTGATCGATCAATGCATGCTGCTCGAAGCTTCGTTATAACCAGCAAGGAATCCCCCTCAAATTCTATTGCCATAAATCCCAACTCTTGTGTGAATCTGAAAGCCTGGGTACCAGCCAATGCCTTGGCCGCCAACGCATTCGATACATATCTATTCCATTGGTAAGCTGCTCCCATTATCAGACTAGTGCTATTTCTAATGATAATCCCTGTACTCGTTGCTTCCAACTCCTTGTAGAAACCTACATCAAAATTTACTTTGACAAAAGGCTTTAAATGAGACCGCCACGCCACCGTCTCCTCTACCGCTCGTTCAACTCTTTCCCCAATCAATAGTTCCAACTCACGAATGTATCCCAAAATGAAGGTAACAATTTCAGTCTTAGAATGCTGCTTTCCTTCATTAACTAGTTTATTTATTGAAAACCAAATTGCCCAGATTGCGATTATGACTATTAATTTTTTGCTAATTACTGCTCCCAGAAAATAATTGTCGAGCCTAATTAACAATAAAGTCCTTGTTTTGATTCCCCCTTCAGTTAATTCCAAGATCCTGCCAAACCTATAGGGCAAGTGGACAATCACGACTTGCATGCCTATAGGTTTGAAAGTCTTGACCACATCTGGGGTAAACTGCATCCGTTCGAATTCTTCTTTGATATAGACTGGAATTTGTAGGCACATGATTATTTATAAATTTCCATACTATAATTTTCATTTTTTTCCAGTGATTGTATCTGCCATAATTGCTAGTACATACTCCTGGTTTCTTGATTATAGAACTGTAACTATCCTCCTGAGTCCCAGGAAATCCTCTAAGCAGGATCTTATACCCACTTCGTAACGTGTACTCACCGAAGCTCTCAAGACACCATCTCAGTTTCTTCGTAACTCCCTGCTGTACCAATTGTATACTAAGGATTCTTCTTGCCTCTTGGTAATCAAACATTGATAGCACCATATATTCCTTCCATGTCTGACTCTGTTCATCAATTAAATCTACCACCTTTACTTTCTATTAACCCAGGGTGAACTCAATTTGCAGGGTTTATTGCCCGATAGCCAAGGCATATCCCACATTGAAATTGAACTCTCGTCGTTGACCAACCAACTACATCCCTTCATCAGAAGTCCCTTCACTGCCCATATGCTCCTCCATACTACGAAAGGTTCACTCCCTAACTCAGCTTCTAAGAAATCATTATTCACATAGTATTTTGCTTTTAGTACTCGTGTCACCAAGGAAGACGAATTACACACTAATTTCCATCCCTTCTTGGCCAAAACCGCTATGTTAAATTTTTTCAGATAGCAAAATCCCATACCCCCACCTCCTTTAAATCGTAAAGATTCCCCCAAGAACACCAATGTATACCACGTTGCGATTGAGATTTCTGCCACCAATATCTACACATAATCGATTCTAATTCCTTGCAAAACAATCTTAGTAATAAAAAACATTACATTATATATTTAGGAATAGCTTGCAAAATTAAATTAATAAAAACCGCTTTCCCACCTGGTGATAAACATCAATTACACCAAACATTAATCCTTTCCTAAACCCGATCCTTTATACTTTGAAAGGCTATATTCTTGTTCCTTCCTACCCCAATCGGCATCCTTAAATATTTCTCCAGATCCATCGAGTTTTAAACCCCTAATGTCCTACCATCATTTCACGAGTTTCCTCCTCTACGTTCGAGTTAAAGCAAAAATGGGATTTGTTAAATTCACCATTTGCCCCGAACATTCCTCATACTCCTTCAAAATATTCTTCACATACTTCGCCCCGAATGACATTGCTTGTAACACCCCAAACTCGATCCTTAGGGAGGACTCAGTATTGGTGCATCAATACCTTAAAATCTCTTCCATAAAAATACAATTCAAATATATATGAGTTGTAAATCCTTTGCAAAATTAAAGATAAATAATGTTATACATTTCCAGGGAAAATGAACAACATAGAAGCTTTTAAAAACCATATTTGGCGTAAACCTATATTTAACTAAAGCATCATATTAATTAAATAAACATTAATCATTCAAGGTAAATAATTTGATACTTTGCAAAAACATAATCAATTCACTAAGGTTTCATTGAATTAACGATTTTAAAAGAATAACTTTAAAATACAAAATTCATTCTTCGAAATGAAACCATCTTGACACCACCCCCATGCCATGCATAATACAAAATACTTAGAAATCTCACGAAATAAATGTCCTTTAGCGTAGTCTTTGAAAATTCCATTACTTTGTTAGCGTACTTGAGAAGGATAGGTAACTAAATAAGTTCAAAGAACTTAGTGAGTTCCAGAACAAACATCACAATAGCTATATATAATACAAATAAACCTTTCTAACTCAACAAGTCATACAGTTCGCTCGTTGGAGAATACCATACACAAATAGACTTTACTACAAACACTATTCCTTTGATGCATACACTATGCCCATACAACTATGCGGACAACCTTCTTTGTGCTAGCCACACCCAAGTCCATGATCGACCATTAGAATTCATTTCATTTGTTTCATCATGATTTGCCAATTTGGTTCGCAATAACTTTAGCACTACCAGAGGCTACATGATCCTTTTTCATGTATCGTGATATGCCCATTCAATGCTCATTTCACTGAAGGCATCGTCATGATTTCATTTTCATAACTCAGTTCGTATTGTTCATTCTAGAAATAATGCATGGTGGCTTAAACACAAAGAAAGACCCTTACTCCATTTACACAGACAACTAACTCAGACTTATAACCATGAACCTTTATTACCCATACACAAACATATTGTCTTATAGGATAAAAGTGTTTACCTCAACTAAACATAAACGAGAACATTATACTAACTAAACATAAACCTTCTCCAAAACCGTATACGACCCTACAAACCTCAAAATCAATTTTTCTTTCTGGCCAAACTAGATAATCTTTTTCCATGTAAAGACCTTCAAAAATACTTTATCCCCTACCTCGAAAGAGATTTCTTTCCTTTTCAAATCTGCATCTGATTTCTGTTAGTCCTATGCAGCTTTTAAGTGACTATAGATACTGATAACTTTCTCTTCTGTTTCACGTACCAAGTCTAGACCCATTATCTTTCTTTCGCTCAATTTCATCCAACAAGTAGGTGTCCTACACCTTCTGCCATACAAGGCTTAACGGAGACATCTTCAGGTTGGTGTGTTAACTATTACTATAGGTGAATTCGAACAAAGGGACATACTTATCCTAATTTATTCCAAAATCAATTACACAATAACACATTATATCCTTTAAGACCTAAATAACTCTTTTTGATTGGCCATCATTTTGAGGGTAAAACGCAGTGCTACACCTTCTCTCAATTTCTGCTTGGTTCCCAATGATTACTATAAATGATGCCAGAACCTTGATGTAAACCTCAGATCTCTATTTGGCATTTTGGCGAAGGTATCCCATGCAAGGGTACTATCTTAGTAATATACAATTCAACTAAATTTTCAAAGGAATAAGTGATATTCATTGGAAGAAAATGAGCTGACTTGGCAAGCCGATCAACTACCACCCTTACAACATTATTCTTGGACGGGCTGAGGGGTAACCCCGAAAAAAAATCTATGATGATCCTATCCCATTTCTATTTCAGAATTTTCAAAGGATATAGCTTTCTAGAAGGAACTTGATGTCGTGCCTTAACCTACTGGCATGTTAGAAAAGTTGAGACCTACTCTGAAACTTCCTTTTTTATATCCAGCCACCAATAAGAGTCCTTCAAATCTTTGTACATATTGATGCTACCAGGGTGGAGTGAAAAAGGTCCCCGATGAGATTCTGTCAACAACTCTCTTCTCAGCCCATTTCTTACTGGTACAAACACCCTGTTCTTGAACCTGAGCTCGCCATCCCTACCTATATTAAAGTTCATTGCTTTGCCATATAACATCCTTCATTTATTCTTCTAACATTAGAGAGAGATGGGTTGGTTTTACAACTAGCTCTGCCAACATGGCTCCACTGTTAGACATGGTCACCTTAGCTTGAAGGGACATCAAGACCACTAGTCTTTCTGCTCAAAGCATCTGCCACAACATTTGCTTTCCCTAGTTGATACTTAATGATCATATCATAGTCCTTCAACAGTTCCAGCCATCTTCTTTGGCATAGATTCAAATCCTTCTGGGTCATCAAGTACTTTAGACTTTTGTGATAAAAAAATATGTGGCATCTTTCCCCATACAAATAATGTCTCCAGAGTTTTAATGCCAAGACTAGTCTACTAACTCCAGATCATGCGTAGGGTAATTCTTTTCGTGAGGTTTCAGTTGGTGTGATGTATAAGCTATGACCTTTCCTTTCTGCATAAGGACAAATCCTAACCCATTCAGAGAGGCATCGATATAAACTGTGTACTCAACACCAGGCTTTGATTGTGCTAACAACAGAGCATCAATCAGGAATGTTTTTAATTCCTCTAAGCTTTGCTAGCATTCATCATGCCATACAATTTTTTCCTTCTTTCTCAACAACTTGGTGAGAGACGATGCTATTATTGAGAAACCCTTCACAAACCTCTTGTTGTAGGAAGATGTGGACATTAAAAACATTCTTGGGTGAGTTCTATTCTAGGACTGCCTTTACCTTAGAAGGGTCTACCGTAATACCATCCATCGAGATAACATGTCCTAGAAAGTGTAGCTCTTCTAGTCAGAGCTCACATTTGTTAAACTTTGCATATAACTGATGTTCACACAAGGTCCTTAACATAATTCTTAAATGCTTCTCATGATCCCTTTCATTCCTAGAATAAACCAGTATATCATTAATAAAGAATACAAAAAATTGATCCAAGTAAGTTTGTAACACCCTTTTCATTAAGTCCATGAATACTACTAGCATGTTCGTCAACTCAAATGACATCACCAAAAACTCATAGTGACCATATCTTGACCGGAAGGCTGTCTTTAGCACATCATCATCCTTGATTCTTAGTTAGTAATATCCTGACCTTAAATCGATCTTGGAAAAAATGAAGCCTCCTTAACTAATTAAACAAGTCTTCAATCCTGGGTATAGGGTACTTGTTCTTTATCGTGACGTTGTTCAACTGCCAGTAATCTATACACAGATGCATAAATCCATCCTTCTTCTTAACAAAAAAATTGGCACACCCCAAGGTGACACACTAAGCCTGATAAAACCCTTACTCAACAAGTTTTGCAATTGTTCCTTTAATTCTTTAAGCTCTAACGACGCCATCCTGTAAGACGTGCATGATACAGGGGTTGTCCCTGGTTCTAACTCTATAAAAAAATTCTATCTCCCTCTTAGGAGGCATTCCAAGATGTTTTTCAGGAAATACATCCAATAATTCTCTTACTACAGGTACTTGACTGATCTCACTTTGGGATTCGGGTGTATCCATGATATACGATGAATATGCATCTGCGCCTTGAACAATCATCTTTCTGGCGGATACCACAAAAATAATCCTATTCACCAAATCTGACTGTTCACCAGAAAGTAATATTTCTTTGCCCTCAGTGCTAGCAAGGCGAACACTTCTAGATCAAAAGTAAACCATAGCATTATGCCTAGTTAATCAATCTAATCCCAAGATGACATCAAACTTATGGAAGCTTAGCAATAACAAGTCTATCAAAAATACATGCTCGCCAATAGCCAAAGGGAAATTTTTGATTAACTTATTCACTAATGTACTTTTACCCATAGGATTTTTTACCAGTACGTCCATCTTAGAATACTCTATTTACCCAAAGGATTTTTACCAGTACGTCTGTCTTAGAATACTCTATCTCAAGACTAAGACCCTCTATGTCTTTAGTATAGATGTAAGAATGAGTAGATCCAATATGAATCAGAACATAAATATTATTGCCAATGAAAGAAAAATTACCAGTTATGACCTCAGATAGGTCTGCAACCTCTTTAGCCTTCATCACATAGGCACGAGTTGAGGCGCTAGAACTTGTCTTGCTATAGTTCTTTCTTTGTGTTCCTTGTACTGAGCTGGACTTGGCTGCCATCTCTATTCTGCTTTCGTTTTGGAACTTCTGTGGGCTTCTAACAGATTGTTTCGTACTAAACTCAAGCTTAGATGGGCAGTTTTTAACCAGGTGGTCTCTAGATCCACAACCGAAGTAAGTCTTCAATTTCTTTTTGCATTCAGTACCGTGATTCCTTCCATAGTAGTTACATTCCCTTTTTTTCATTCTAGGACCTCTATAACTTGCCATGGACATTACTGGCTTGTTGAATGCATCATATTTGTAGCTAGTGAACTGTGAGTCTTTCCTTGAAGCTAAAAAATTCTGGTCCTTTGGTTTCTTGAAACTGGATGGAGGTGGAGGACTTGATCTGCCTCTTTTCATTCATTCTTTTTCAGAGTTCTCACTCCTATCCCTAATAATGGATTCCATCTTGTGAGCTTTGGTCGTTATCTCTAGCAAAGTCTTCTATTCAAAGGCAGCCACAAGAGCACAAATTTCATCTGTAAGCCTCCATTCGAACTTGTCACGCATCTCCTTCTCCGTTGGAAACATGTTCTTGGCATATCTACAAAGTCGGAGGAATTCACGCTCATACTCTAAAATGGACATCCTGCCTTGTTTCAAATACAAAGCCTTCCTTCATTTGTTCGACAAACATATAATCTATATACCTCTCTCTATACTTTTCTAAGAAGAATTCCCAGTCCACTATATGCTCAGGGTTAACACTAACTAAGGTTTTCCACCATTGGTATGCTTCTCCTTCAAGTAAGGGCACAACACATCTAAAACTATCTTCTTGATTACACTTTAATTCCTTAATGACCCTACACAGACGAGACAACCACTATTCAACCACTATGGGGTCATCTCCCTTATCACCAAGGAATTCTTTGGGGCCTTTTTTCCTAATCTCCCAACAAGATCAACTTTAAGAGGAGCCGTCACAGGTGCAGTGGCGCAGGCTGAGCTACGCGAACCACTTCTAGATGTGGTTGAGGAGGGTGTTGAGGCTTTTGTGGTTGGGTTCTTGTTCATTTCCCATAAACTAGTCAAATAGTTGGGTCAGTATAGCAAAAAATATGTTTCTGAATATGTTTCATGCATTCCCAGCATTATTACTGTTGGCAGTTGTAGCCTGTTCTTGGGTGGGAACATGGCTTTCCATCTTCTCACTTGTTGCTTTCCTTAAACTATCAGACATGTTTTTTTTCTCACTACAAAAGAGATATTATCTTAGTAAAAAAGATTAAGACTATACCAGAGCTTTACTATGCATGATAGGGGTGTGACACTACATTCTGTTTCTCCAAGAATTCGACTAAACCTAGGCTCTGGTACAAAACTTGTAATGCCCTAAACTTGATCCTTAAGGTGGACCCAGTATTAGTGCATCACTACTTTAAAATCCTTTCCTTTAAACTTGTACAAACATGGTCCTCAGAAAAACACTATTCAAATAAATATGAGTTGTAAATCCTTTGCGAAATTAAAGATAAATAAGGTTATACATTTCTAAGGAAAATGAAAAACAGAAAAGCTCTTAAAAAACCATATTTGGCGTAAACCTATATTTAACTACAACGCCGTATACATATATATAATTAGACAAACATTAATCATTCAAGGTAAATAATGTGAAACTTTGAAAAAACATAATCACTTTACTGAGGTTTCATTGAATTAACATTTTCAAAAGAATAGCATTAAAATACAAAATGCATTCTTCAAAATGACACCATATTGACACCACCCCTATGCCATTCATAATACAAAATACTTAGAAATCTTACGGAATAAATGCCCTCTAGTGTTGTCTTTGAAAAGTCCTTTACTTTGTTAGCATTCCTGAGAAGGAAAGATAACTAAATAAGTTCAAAAAACTTAGTGAGTTCCAGAGGAAACATCCTAATAGCTATATATAATACAAATAAACCTTTCCAACTCAGCAAGTCATACAATTCACCCGTTGGCGAATACCATACACAAACAGACTTTACTAAGACACTACACTATGCCCATGTAACCATGCAGACAACCTTCTTTGTGCTAGCCATACCCAAGTCCATGATCGAGCCTTAGAACTCATTTCATTCGTTCTATCATGATTTGCCAATATGGTTTGCAATAACTCTTACCGTATTAGATGCTACATGATCTTTTTCCATGTATCGCGATCTATCAGTTCAATGCTCATATCATTGAAGGCATCTTCATGATTTCATTTTCATAACTAAGTTCATATTGTCATTCCAGAACAATGGGTGGTGGCTTAAACACAAAAAAAGGCCATTACTCTATTTACACAGAAACCTAACTCAGACTTATAACCACGAACCTTTATTACCCATATACAAACATATCATCTTATAGGATAAGAGTGTTTACCTCAACCGAACATAAACGAAAACATTATACACACACAAGAAAGCAAAAAGAAACTCACCAGAAAATGCAGGAATGTTCAAATAATAGGACCTTTGCCATTTTCATGGGAGCCCTCAACAATATCTTGAGCTATAGTATAAATAGTTAAACTTATCAGATGTTTGCACCAAAAAACTAAACAAGTTCACATGAACATGAATCAGAAAACCCAGAATTAGAAAGTTTCCTCTCTTACCCTCTTAATTTGACCCTTAAGCATGAAACCCTAAGGCCCTGTAAATAACTATGAAATAACCTGAGTTTCATTGATATTTACCAGGTACTAAATGACGATAGAGTTGGCTAAGTACAATGAACCCAAAATCTTTAAGTGAGGCTTAGGTCTAGAATTTTCCCATAGAAAATTTCAAAGAAAGTTTGGGAAGAAAATATGGTTGCCAAAGAAAGCATAAAACTTGCTTAGGAAACCAAAGCTTTCTTTATACAAATATACACAGAAGGAAAAACTTACTGGATAAGTCTGATTTCCCTCCAAACCCTCGTTCCTTGTGACTAAGCACTTCTCTCTCTTCATAAATTCGGGTTTGACAAGTTATAGAAACTTAGTCCTATACTAACCAAATTCTCATTCGTCTAACCAGATTATTCAACCATGATAATAAAATAAAAATAATGCATATAGTCCTTTTCAAATTAAGGTTTTAACACTAAGGGTTTAACATTTCATCTAACAAAAGGGGTGGCATATGCTCTTCAGAAGAGTCTGCAAAGCCACCTAGCTTGCCTAATGTAAAATTTGCCCGAAGGTGCAACCATAGACTCACATACTTAGTCAAACTTAATGCTTACCAACTCAGAACTAACTCTATATGTCTTCCTTCTATAAAAAGTATTCAAACAGTAGGGTTGCGTTAGGTGGGATGTTACTTTACCTCTCCAAAAGTCAAGCTATCATCAGCAAAAAAACAAATAGGACACCAACAACCCTAGTTGAGATGCCTGAGCTGCTTTCACGAAACCTTCTCGACTTGCCAATCGTAGTAATAATGATAGACCCTCATTATAGAAAAGAAAAAGGAAATGACTCAATGGGTCCCTCTATCGAAGCCCTTTTGATGGGGAGATGTGTCCTTTCGCATCTCCATTCAACACTGTTGTATAACTAATTAAATGAACACATCTCATCACTAATGCCACCCATTCTATTGGCAAGCGACCCGATCGATCCTCTCATCACCTACAACACTCTCCTTATTCTGCTCCTCGAGTTGCTATTAATTTAAGATGGTTTTGATAGGAATCAAATCTGTGAAAAAACACCTTATTTTGGTCTCTATTGCGTAACCAGTTAGCCTACGCCTGTTGCTCACAATATCGTTCTCCCTTATCAATATCACTATTTAATTGCATCCATGTAATGACTAACTCCTCTAATGAATCGTCATATGGAGGACCTTACTTAACTTTTCTAACCAATTCTACAAATTAATTAGAGTCATCCGTGAGGAGCTCCGCTTACCTCTTGCCTATCTCATAAACCCTTGTCCAACAAACCTGATCCAATCAGGGATAGCACCTGTCGATTGCAACTAAAGCCGCCTAACTTCTTCTTCACATGGGTCATCAAGCACCCAAGCTACCTCAAATTTAAAACACTATTGTCGATTAAATATTCACTGTTATTATACCCTGTATTGAGTAACAACGAACAATGGTTAGATATTGTATGCACGTAATGGTAAACCTTAAAATTCAGAAACAAATCTTGCCACTCCATTTTCACCACCTGTCGATCCAATCTTTTTCGAATATTATTCTAAGGAAGTTTGCCATGCTCCCATGTAAACCACTAACCCAAATAACCCAAATCCAAAAGCTCACAATATCAAGAGCTAATCGTAATGCCTCCATTCCTCTTTCGTCCCTTAGTCTACCTCTTTACTTCTTATGGGAATAAGTTATTTCATTAAAGTCCCCCATCACAAGTCATGGAAAATTATCACCCTTCAATAAACTTTGAGGTAGCTCTTATGATTGATACCGATGATTCTCCTCCAAGTGCCCATAATACCCTACAAAACTCCAGGTGTTACCATCTGAATTATTCTCCACCATAATATCAATATGGTTCCTCAAAAAAATGTGTAGTGAAATAATACAACCATGTTTCCAACATAACGACAATCCACCTCTAGTGCCATCGCTACTCACATCTATTCCATTTACAAAACCCCAACTCTTTTGTACCTTCTCCATCCTCATACTTTGCGCCTTTGTCTCCATGCAAAAAGCTACAGGGGGTTCGTCTCCCTCAGCATGTGTTGAAGGCGATGAATAGCTCAGGGGTTCCCTAACCCTCGAACATTTTAACTTAGGATTGTCATTGCATCCATCTACCCTACCGCGTAGAGCCAACCGATATCTCAGAGACTTGAACACTATTATGTTCAACAAAGGAAATAATAAAGTGCACATTTCTTTTTGCGCTACTAGATCTCCATCGGGCACTCCTCCACCCCCATACTTAAAATTTGTGGCCACATTCTCACTACCCCCTATCCCCCTCCTTTTCACCCAAATTAATCAACAAATTTGCACCTACATGACTAAGAAAAATCAAATTCTAAAAAAGGCCCTAAATGTCATCCTGTCCAACTGAATCACCCTTACTGGAAAAACTTCTCATCTTGACCACCTAGGGAGCATCCCCCTCATTGTGTAACCAACAACTTTTGGCCACCATCGCCCTTCTAGGCAATGCCTTAATTGAAAGGTCCCATTCAAACGGTATCTCCTTTTCCTATGCACAATCCTGACAAGATAGAAACCCTTTGTATGCCCCAATCGCCTACACAAGAAACATAAAACAATTAGTCTCTCATACTGAAACCTGGTATAGATACAGTTCTTCTGGGATAGAGTAATTTTCTTCTTCCTTTTCAATGAACCCCTTATATCAATCCTAACCTGTATCCTCATATAACTCTAAAATCCCCTACTGATGTATTTCATATCACAATCCAAGAACTATCCAAAAAAATCACCAAACTATTTCGTCATACCTTCAGACATTAAACCAACCAATAGATCGTGAATCTAAACCCAAAAATCAACATGGTACAAATGAACTTGCATAAGATCCTCCCCTATTTTCAACCTATGTAATACCAACAAATGATTATTGAACATCCATGGACTCCCCTCCGCTACTCTATCAAGATTAATCTCATAATAGAACCTAAAAAGGAACCTCTTTTTACCCAGGTATACAATCGTTACACCTCCAAAGGGATGCCACAGATTAGCCAAAGTTTTACGCATAGCCTGGAATTGGATCACACTTGCAGTAAAAAACTGCCCGCTAAACAAAGATATACACTGATTTCACCCTCCTCCTCTCCCATTTTGATTTGCCATGCCTCATCCTCCCCACCCTCAGTGGAAAGCGCCACCAACTCTTCCGCCATCTTCGTGCGCAACACTTCTAAACCCCGATTCCATCCCTTTCGCCTTTCGAGAGAAACATTAGCAAAAACCCAATGAAACTGAAATACGTGCTAATAGAAGAAGACTAAAAAACGTGCTATTAGAAGTAGAATACATCCATAAACAACCATGGTAATTGAAATAATGAATTGAAATTTTCAATTGTATATTAAAAGACATTTTATCTTTTATTATATTTATATATTAGTATATGCAATATGACTGTAATTTATTAATTTAGTTTATCTCACTTGGTTTAATAACAATAAATATAATTAATCATTTTGTTTTATGGCAATTTACCAATTGAATGGGAATCACATTCATGCTAAAATAATTTATCTTAAATTAATGG
>CM025141.1:17387043-17399203 GCA_013467495.1 Gossypium gossypioides
ATATATTTTTCTTTGAAAATACTTTATAATATATAATATATACATCTATGCTGAGTGTTTTTAGAGTTTGTGTCCCCTTCAAAAGGGTTAAATTGTCTATTTGTATGATATAGTTACTGTTCATGGACGTGACGTTATAGGTAGGTCCCTATGCATGCCAACACGTACCCTACTTTAGGGTTAACAAGTGTTTTCTATATGTGGGTTTGCCCTATATGGTATTGCGAACCCACATTGTGTGGTCTCTCGTGCAGTCTCATAGAGTATGCAAACTCAAAGTGAAAACCACGTAGAGTTCAGGTTAGGACCCAATCGGGTAACCGAGTAGTGGGTTCGTAAAAGCGAGTACCATATGTCACACCCCAAAAGTAGTGGATCCAAAAAGTTAAGTATGTATGTAAACTATTTTGGCACTGTGGTAGTATAATCCGCCACCCTGCTAACTTGCTGGTGAGTTAGTGTATTGGCGCATACTATTGTTAAAATATCTGCAAGTTAGCAGTATCTAAAGATTTAGCTACAAGGTATCTTCAAGTGAGTAGAGAGAACACCTAAGAACAAGTACGCCATAGAGTTTTGGCTAAGCATTAAGAGCTTGCCAAGTGTAAGAGAAAGTTATAGGAGATTTGATTGTCTTTAAGACCATGCCATACGCCATTCACCATGAAGGTATAGATGCCAGATTTATACGAGCACTGTTCTAGTTGGTTTTAATAATGAGATTAGTTAGGAATCAATTGGATTATTTAGACCCTCTCAATGACAGGTCAAATAGTAACGAAGATCTTCATCGGATCCTCTTTAGCTTCCCCTGATTTTTATTGGTAAATCAGGTGGTTTGGGTTAGATAAGCATCATCAATTGTCAAAGTCCACAGTACGGGGACAGGGAGTTTATACTAGTAAGGAAGAATAAATTCCAGATGACTTTACTTTCTACTTTACGTTCTAGTTATTCTTTCTAATCTAAATGTTCTCTTATTCTTCGTTAAGCTAGAGCTAAGATTTCGTTTAATTAGTGGATGATTCAACCTTCTGGTAAGTCTTATAGCTCTGTATGTTATGATTATAGAAGGGGAAGGATGTTAAAAGATATAGGAACAATAGGGTATTAGTGGAAGGCCCTGTTGGGGACTGCATACATTGAAATGATAGTAAACTACTTGTAATGGGGATTCTAATGAAAATTTTATGATCTTGTAAGCAATTGCTGCTATTGGATCAGAACGGATGATCGAAATAGAAGCTTTGGACCGAGGTTAAGGTAGGTCTCTAGTGAGTCTTTAGACCCGTCAACTGCACGTTATATTATAATAGTTCTCTATATGATTGACATCTATATAGATAAGCATATCTTCTTGAGGAGTTGTAGCATGTATGTATGTTAGTGTGTTTCTGTGAAGCATATGTATATATATACTAAAGTTTACAATGTGTTGCATGAATATGACGATGTGTGGTAAGCATGCATGAGAAATTATGTGTTAGGAAGTATGATTATGTTAAGAGTAATAGTGAAATTTGTGTAAATGTTTCCATTATGTTATTTGAGTGATGCATGACAAAATATGGTTGGCAATAAGGGGGTTCCAACGGAGTGTCAGGAAAGTATGTGATACGATACGGACCTCGTGGTGGTGCTTTGATGACGTCTATCGGGACAGTAAACATGAAGGCCAGTATGGCAGAGACGTGAAAAGACCATGGCCATGGCACATTCTGGGAATGGCGAATAAGTCGTATTTGTCGACTAGGGTTTTTGCATGTCCTAGGGGTGATAATGGGCAAATCTCGTGTGATGCTAAGTTTAGACAAATCCATATCATCAAATACGATAGTTTATGTGGTGCCTTGGTGGCAATTAAAACCAAGAATTTGTGGCAAGTTATCTTTAAAGCCTTTGTGGCAAATTATCTAAAAAGCCTTTGTGGCGAGTTATCTGTAAAGCTCTTGTGGCAAATTATCAGAAAAGCCTTTTATGGTGAGTTATCTATAAAGCCTTTGTGACAAGTTATCTGTAAAGCCTCTGCGGCGAATTATCTGAAAAGCCTTTGTGGCGAGTTATCTGTAAAGTCTTTGTGGCGTATGGCACGGAAAGCCTGTATGACAAATTATGTAACATCTAAGTGGCGAGTGGTTAGACCACCTTTGTAGTGAAATCCGAGTATGCGTCTTAATCATTTTCTGAAAGAATTCTCAGTAGTGTATCTAATCGAGGGATCCACCTTAGTAATCCACTAAGATGGAGATTTTGGTGTATTTGGAGGTATGGTGAGGATAAAATTCCGCCAAACCTGGATACTTTCATGTTATGTATCAAAGTTGTTGGAATTCTATTGGATTATACAAATTATTACATTCATCTGAGTAAGTAAGTTTGTGGCTTAATTTGAAGATTTTGTGTGAACGGGTTTTGCCAGTCACCAAAGTAGTAGGAGAATCAATCAAGAGTCCAACTACTATCTTCAAAGAGATTGTGTAATAAAATTTGAACTATGGTGTGAAGTCTGTGATTCGCTAGTCAGATGGAATGTTTATAAGGATTTACACCATAACAATTTATCCCCCACCTAGTTCAAAGAAGAGTTATAAAGTGACTTTTCGAAGAACTTGACTTCGTGAGGCGAAGGATTACTGAAGGAAAAGCTTATTGCGTACACTTTTTACTTTAAAGTGTCACATAAACTTCACCACGTGTTAGGGAGTGGTACAACTATATACAATTGATTATGCCTTCATTCTCGGATACACGAATCATTAAAGTGTAAAACTCTTTTAAAAGGAGGTTACCTGAACCCTAAAAATCAAATTGTTTGAACTTGAAATTTTTTAGAAGGATTTGCTGTCGAGGAGAATAATCGCGTTTCAGAGGTAATTTTCTTGAAATTTCCCAATTGCTTTTGTCTTTTTTCTGGGTTTATTCAAGTACAATGGTTAGGGTGAGAGGCAATGGTCGTATTATCTATGGAGTCCTTTCACAACACTGTGAAGTAAATACTCTAGTAGGGGCGAAAGCTTATGTTTACACTACCAAAGAGGAAGAAAAGAGTCATGTTTTGGCTGCTGGGGGAATTTGAATACCCAATTTTGCCTACAAATTCTCAATCGTTGAAGGGTTGAACAAATTAAGTAACAACACCGACGGGATTTTTCTACTTCCCTTACACGTGTTAGAAGTAGGTATCCATCTACCACTCTACCCCTTCTTCAGCCATCTTCTAGACGAATACAAGATAACCCTAGGGTAGTTATCTGGTTCCTCGTGGTGGGTCATAGTGGCCTATTTTATCGAATGTAGTCGACGAGAGGAAATATCATTGATCATCATTTTCCAGAATTTGTATCAACTGAAGCATGCAATTGAAGAGGTTCAATGGGCCTGTTTTATTTTTCTCCTTGCCTAGGGGTGGAATCAATTAGCTCCAATTTGTCTTCAAACCTTCGCCTAAACCACTGTAAATACATTTAGGGTAAGTGAAAGCTTAGAAGTGGCTTTGATTTTCCAATCGAATGGTTGACACCTAATAAGAACATGTGCCTGCAAAAAAGAGAGATTATATCTAAAATAGGGTGGTGTCAGTATTATAGAATTTGCAAGGGTTGTTTGCTAGATTTGGAGGATGTGCTAATTGTTAGAATTGTGTTTCAGTACCGTCTCTTAAATCTGAGTCCCAATGGATAGCAACCAATTGATGATAACAATGGTTTGGACACCGTGACTGTGTTGCTCACACAGTTTGTGTAACCACATGGATCAACTGATGATTTAGGGCTTATTATCTTAGGAAAAAAAGAAGGGCCTAAGAATTATTTTTATAACTTTTGTAAATTAAAGCCTCACTCGTGGTCCTTTAAAACTGCAAGGGATCTAGAAAGTGGTGCGAACCCCTTTACGATAACTGTTAGTGTCGAAAATACACTTGTTGGTGATGCAGGAACAGTTAACGCTATTGAAGAGAACTCAGAAGAATCCACAAGTTTTTCCAGGGAGATCAAAGAATACATGGACATTCGATCGGTCATGCAAAGTGTGCGAGGTGGTCCCTCTGGTACTGCTGCTGGGGAAGAAAGTGCTAGTAGTAGAAAGAAACAAAAAGCTACTATGGAGTTGCTAATATTCTTCTAAACAGAGAAGACGAGGATAACCCTGTACTGGAGCTTCGTTGAAAGAAAAAGAAAGATTGCATTGCAACATCTGGTGATATGGCCATCATTGTTACAATCCCTGCTGTGATTCCTTCTCCTCTTGTTCTCCTCATGGATCTCCACCTAGAGTAGATACTTTTGGTTTGATTTTTGATCATGGTCTTCCTGAAGGTTGAATGAGATTTATGTATACTTGTGGTGAGACATAGACGTTGTTCCCGTGACGCGAGCACTTAAGTATGTAAAAATTTCCTTATTGCCCTGCTGAATTAAGAAAGCGGTGGAGCGATTGCATGCCTCAAGAAACAAAGGAACATGTTTTTCCTTCTGCATTATCAAGTCTTGTGAAGAAATCAATGCTAAAAGAGCTAATATTATCTCTTAAAGAGACTTTGGCAGAAGCTAGTATGGTAAGTGTGGGGATCGCTGAAGGCATGAACGAAGTGGAGGCAAGAAAGGTGGAATTTAAAAATGTTCACCAATCCATCATGGGGTTTTGGAGAGGATTCTGAGTTACATAAGAAGCTGGATGAGGAAAATAGGAAACTGGTGGAGTAAAATAATAGGTTACAGGATCACCTCTCTCTCACTGAAAATATATTTAGAAATTACATGGAGAGATTGTAGGTGAGCGAGCTAACAAGTTTTTTTTGGAGGCAACCATGAAAATCATAGAAGAGCGGCATAATCTTACAATGACTAATCTGGCAAAGAGTCATGAAGATGCTTTGGAAAATTATAAGATTGATACCATGCAAAGCTTTCAAAATTATTTGGCATATTTGAAATCTAACTTCCTGCTGGACGCTCAACTAGTTGGTGGTCCCTTTTATGCCCGCAGGGTAAATTTTTATGCTCTCAGCGACCTTACGGGTGCCTAGTTGGACTTTGATGTGTACTTTCCCTCTAGAGCTGCTTGGGAAAAATTTGTAGAAGAATGGAAGAACTCCGGCAGGCTTTACTTTGTTCATACTCTTGTTGAAACCAGTGTAGCTCCCACTACTGGGTGTGAAAGGGATGTTAACGAATGAGAAGGGAGAGAAGGAGATGAAGAGCTTGTTGACATGATACTAGTGCTAATTCATTATTTTACTATCTTCATTTTACTTGTTTCTCTCTATTTTGAAATGGAAAATCTATGTTTACTTTGCATTGAAATAGTGTAGTATTTGATGATAAATTTATTTGAGCAAACTGCATAACCAAGTTGCCGTGACAAATGACTTAACGAATATAATTTAACTAGTGATTAGGAAATCAACTAAGACAAATGAGATTGTTCATAATATTAAATCGAATGAACATAGGTTGCGATCTTAAATCAACGAGCCTTTATGACATAAGCTGTGATCTTAAATCAGTGAGCTGTTTGGAGTAAAGATAGGAAATTAATCAGCTAACTCAGAAAAAATTTTTCATGTTAGATAAATTAAACAACATTTGCAAATAGTGTATCTTTATTAAAAAATGGACAAAGCGTTCATACATAATATTTTTTTCAAATGGTGTACATTCTATGTACGAGGTAGAACAAGGCTATCATTTTTTTATATTCTATAAGCTCCATAGTCTATTTTTTTGACAACTTTATAGGGTCCTTCCCAATTATGGGCCATTTTTCCTTACTGTGACGCTGGGAAACTAGCTTCAATATTTCTCAAAACTAAATCGCCTACTTGATACTCCTTGTTCTTCACTCTAGAATTATAGTATCGAGCAGCTTGTTGAGCTTGCAGAACATTTTTTATTTTGGCTATCTCCCTAACTTCATCAGTAAGATCTAAGTTGAGCTGGATGCCCTCTTGGTTGGCACTTTCATCAAAATGAGATATCTTGTAAGAACGCAGGCCTATCTCAACAGGGATTACTACTTCTACCCCATATACCAATGAGAATGTTGTCTTTCCAGTTGCTATATGAGGTGTGGTTCGCAGGGCCCATATAATTCCTGGTAGCTCTTCTAACCATACACATTTGGCCTCATCAACCTTTTTCTTTTAAGCTATTAGAATCTTCTTGTTCATTGCCTCTACTTGACCATTTATTTGGGGAGTTTTTACAGAGCTTTGAGCGAGAGCAATCTGTAGGTCTTTGCAAAAGTTCTTGAATTTTCTCTAGAATTGGGTTCTATTATCTGTTATAATTAGATGTGGAATGTTGAATCTGTAAACAATGGATTTCCAAAGAAAAGACTACATTTGTTTCTTTGTGATTGTAGTTAGAGCTTCAGCTTCTATCCATTTAGTAAAATAGTCCACAGTTACAACTATGAATTTCTTCTTAGTTATGGTTATTGAAAATGGACCCAAAATATCTATTCCCCAAGGAGCAAATGGCCAAGGGCTGGACATTACTTGTAGAGGCTCAATTGGTGGTCATTGCACTTGAGCATGTTTCTGGCAGGAATATCAAGTGCGAACCATATGGTATGCATCTTTTCGTATAGTTGGCTAGTAGTATCTCTGCCTGAGAACCTTTTGTCCTAACAATCTCCCACCTAGATGATCTCTGTATATTCCCTTATATATTTCTCTCATAACATACTCAACTTCTGTGGGAGCGAGACATCTCAAAAGTGATTGGGAGTAACCCTTTTTATAAAGCACGCCCTCTAATAGAATATATCTAAAGGTGATAGATTTAATGGTTTTAATTACCAAGGAATTGAGTATCTTTTAGATACAAAGATATATTAAATGTAAATAGTAACATCGTACCTTGCAAACTTATGTTGTATTTTAACGAGCTCTTTTCTGTTAAGGTGGTGAATTTCCCCTTATAGAGCTTGTACTATGGGGGTTGTCCATGTTTGTTCTTGGTTCAAATTGAGTACTTGATGGGTGTCACAACTTGGGATGACTCTATGTTCTAACAAAAATTTTTCTCTTTGCTCAATAGTAATAGAGGACACTAGCTTAAACAAGATGTTAGTTTTGGTGTTCTCCATCTTGTATAACTATCTAACTTATGCCTTGTCATCATCAGGGTCTATAAAGAGAATGCTTGTCCCTGATCCTGTCTTCGCTGTTGAGCCATGTACATAAATAGTCCAACACTTTAGTTTCATAGCTAAGCTAGTTTGTCCCTGTGATGAGCTAACTACTACATCTTGTATAATCAACAGAAAAAAATTTAGAACCAAGTGTATATTTGTAATGAAAGACCACAAAATAAGATGATTATTGGTCAAGTGAAGTTCCAATAATTTATGTGACATGCTATTGTATTACTTATGTGAGTAATAGTGTTTAAACTTAAAAGTTACCTATAAGGTCAGGTAATCTGTCAAAAGAACATTCCACCATGAAATCGACTAAGATCTGAGCTTTGATTGCTATTCTAAGGCATATTCAATTCCAAATTCTTCCAATTCAATTCCCCATTTGGTCATTCTACACGAAGTATCTAGTTTGGACAAAATGTCTTTGATGGGTTGATTTGTCAAGATAGTCACGAGATGAGCTTGAAAGTAGGGTTGAAACTTGTGAATTGCCACTATTAAAGAAAAATGAGCTTTTCTGTCTTTGAATACCTTTGTTCGCCATTCTGTAACACCTTGTTAACATAATACACTGGAAATTGGTGAACCCCATCTGCCCTGAACAAAACTGCTGCTACTGTTTCTTCAGAGGTTGCCAGATAAAGATAAAGAGTTTCCCCCCACTTGAGGTGACATAAAAAATGGTGGAGACGTGAGGTACAACTTGAGATTTTCAAAAGTAGCTTGACATTCTTCTGTCCAGCTAAAATAGGTTATCAAGGCCTTAAACAAAGGTAAGCATTTATCTATCATTCTGAAGACAAACCTGTTGAGTGCAACCACCCTCCTCGTGAGGCGTTGAATGTATTTAATAGTCTTCAGGGGATGCATATCTAAAATGCACGAATCTTCTCAAGGTTCGCCTCTATGCCTCTTTTTGAAACCAGGAAGCCTAAGAATTTCCCTACACTCACACCAAAAGTGCACTTCACCAAATTTAACTTCAAGTTATAGGCTCGCAGAATAGCAAAAGCTTAAAATAAATACTGAACATGCCCCCTCAAAGTAAAAGCTCTTTACAACATGTCATCAACATAGACCTTAGCACTGCGACCAATCTACACTCTGAAAATATTATTAACCAACCTCTGATAGGTTTTACCTACGTTATTCAATCCAAAAGGCATAACTCTATAGCAAAACAAGCCATCTTGCGTGATAAAGGTTGTTTTATCCTAATCTTCTAGAGCCATGGAAATTTGGTTATAACCTAAGAATGCATCCATAAAATTCATGAACTTATGCCCTAAGGATGCATCTACCAGTCTGTTAGCCTTCTTCACCATTGAAGGCAAAGGAAAATATCTTTCGGAAAAGCCTTGTTAAGACTAGTAAAATCAATGCACATTTTCCATTTTCCATTAGCTTTCTTGACTATCACAACATTTGATACCCAGTCTAGGTACGCCACTTCCTTGATAAATTCTGTTGAAAGTAGTTTTACTACTTCTTGCCTAATGGTCTCCACAACCTGTGGAGCACACATTCTTCTTTTCTATTTCACTAGCTTAACCTCAGAGGACACTTTTAACCGATGGAAAATCACCTAAGGAACCATACTAGGTATGTCCACAGCTAACCATGCAAATATGTTTGAATTCTCCCTCAAACACCGAACTAAGTCCTATTTTTCTTCTTTTTCTAACACTGATGAGATCCTTACCAATTTATCTGTGTTATCATAAAACAACTGTAAAGTTTCTGTGACCTCTGTCGTTTCTGACTTGTGAATTCTTTCCTCACTTCTAACATTCAAACTATCCAATTCTAAAACCTGACTAGCCATTTTTGCCTGTTGCGAACTTTGACCCTGCGGTACCTGCTCATGTGTTTGCTTAACTGACAACATATGACACTGTCTGGCTATTCGTTGATCAGACTTCATGCAACCTACTCTTGTCCTAGTAGGGAACTTACTCTTCATACAAAAAGCAATAATCATCATTTTAGCCATTCCATAATAGGAAACCCAAAAATGGCATTATAAGCCATTGGATGGTCTACCACAAAGAACTAGACATATTTTGTGGTGGCGTGCTCACCATCCCCTAAGGTAACAGGCAGGGTAATACATCTTTTCACCTCGACTGGATGGTTCACAAAATCATAAAAAGGGTTTGCCTTCTTCAAAGCTTGTTCCTTCAGCCCCATATTCTGATATACGTCCCAAGTCAACACCACCACAACACTTCCACTGTCAACCAAAATTCTCTTCACCTTAAATCCTATTATAATTGCTGACATGACCATTGGATCATTTCCTTCCTCATCACACACCACATCCTAATCCTCATCATTAAATTCTACCTTCCACTTTTCTTGTTGTCGCAGCCTCTTCGGTGAACTGACCAACATCACACTTCTAAGATGAGCCTTTCTATTTGTCCTAGAGGTTTGCCCACTCTTCATATGTACTAATTATCACATATATTGTGCCTCTAACCATGTTTTCCCTTATCAGTGTCATGCGAACTCTGACCCAATGGCGAAGCAACTTGAGCCACAAAATATTTCAATTCACTATTTTTAACTATTTCCTCTATAGAATCTTTCAAAGAGAAACAATCTTTGGTCTTGTGTCCCTTGTCATTATGAAAATTACATATACCTCTTGAGTTGGCTCTTGACTAGTTGTGTTGCATAGGTGGAGGGCTTGGTAAAATACCAAAACTCTTGACTTGACTAAGAATGTAGGTATGCAAAGCATTTAAGTGAGTATAAGCTTCAAGATTTACATGAGGAACGTACCTTTTTGTGTGCTCAGCCTGAGGTCTCTGAAATGCCCTTGGTGATTCATTTTGCGAGTAGTTCCTCTGTTGTCCCCCACCTTTTACACGTAGGCTCTGACCTTGTTGACTACAAACTCCCTAGCGAACCCTAAATTATTTGTCATCCCTTTAGAGAGTGTTGCGAGCTGCCCTCTTAATTTTCTCTACCTCAGCGAACTTATGTGCCCTCTCATAAAAATCTGTCAAACTTTGTGGCTTATTATTAGTAAACAAATATTGCACATGCTCATTCTGAACTCCCATGATAAAGGCACCAATGGCCCATTGGTCCTTCATGTTCTTTGTGGTCAACATGGTAGTATGGAATCGCTTGACATAATCCTGCAAAGATTCTCCATCCCTCTATTTCACTATCATCAAACTCATAGAAATGCTCATTATTGTCCTATAGGCTCAAAACCTTCCCAATAACATATGGCCCAACTGCGAGAAGCTTTGAATAGAGCCCTATGGTAGAGACAAATAACAACCTTTCGCACTTCCCCTAAGAGTGATTGAGAAAGGTTTACATTTTCCTACATTAGAAGCTCCTAGCACATTCATATAATCATTATATTGCATGAGATGTGCCCGAGGATCCCTTCTACCTTCAAACATCTCTTTTGGTACCTTAAATTCGGTTGGTAGGCTCATGGTTGCCACTTTTGGAGACAATAGATTGTTAAAACAAAACAACCAGTCTATGACTTGTACATCAAGGTGCAATTCTCTCACATCTTTACGCAAAGCATACATCTCATTCTACCATGGCTTTGCATGTGCTCCCATAGCCTCATCTTGGAGAGGCGTGAAATTATTCTGAAGATCAAAGTTGTCAAACTGCATATTCCTTTTCAACTCCTCGTTCTGTCTTAGCAGCTCTTACTGAAACACTTGTTGTTGTTCTAACCTAGCACTTTATTGAGTCATCTGTTCCTTCATCAACATCAACTACTCCTGCGAACAAAACAATTGTTCTGGCGTTGCTCCCTGATAAGAGGGAAATGACGGTCCCTGACCAGAGGGAGCATTGAGATCGAAAGAATTGGAGGCACTTGCATGGCTTGAGTTGCACAAATTCTCTAGTTAGTCAGCACACCAACCAACAAAAAGGTCTACTTCACTAGGTTGTTGTCAGTGCCAGAACCTCCGACCTAGCCTAATGGGAAATTGGTGGGAAAATTCTCATTGGGGTGAGTCATCTTGGTTTTCTGATGGTCGAAAATCTATCCACGCTCACCACACCAAATTGTTGAGTGTTTTTAAAGTGTGTGTTTCCCCTTGAAAAGGCTTAAGTTGTGTATTTATATGATGTGGTTACTGTTCATGGACGTGACATCGTAGGTAGGTCCCCATGCATGCCAACACGTATCATAATATGTGTTTTCTAGATGTGGGTTTGCCTATATGGTGGTGTGAACCTACATCGTGTGGTCTCTCATGCGGTCTCATAGACTACGCAAACACCTGACGTGGAACTCAAAGTGTGAACCATGTAAAGTACGGGTCAGAACCCAATCAAGTAACCGGGTAACGGGTTAGTAATAGCGAGTACCATAACAATCTATATACTATAATACATATTATATACAAGAAGTAAAAGTTTATATATATTATATACAAGTAGAATGAAAAACTTAGCAGAGTTGTTAATCAAACATGAAAATCATGCATTTGAGATTAGCTTCAACAAATTTTTACTTATGAGATCTAAGATGAGGATAAAGTTGCGGATTGACACTGTGACCGACAATTGGAGGTTTGGAAGATAAGATTACAGTGAATTTTGGAAGTAAAGCTATTATTGTTTTCAACAGAGAAGAAACTGTTAAATGAAGCCTCTAAATCTTTGTAAGGTAGGGTTCTCATCTGATAAGACTAGAGTAGAGACCCTCAAAGCCTTAACCTTTTCTCCAACGATCATCCCCCCACATGGGAACCACCTGCTGAAAAATCTGTCCTTTGAAAGCAAATATGGTTGCAAATATATATATATTTATATGTATTATTTATTTAATTTCTAAGATGAAGGAAGAATGAGATATAATATCATTTGACTTCATAGTCATATATGTATAAGTGATAATGAAATTAAAAAACCCTTACCAAGAAGTTGGGATATACAAGAATGTGTTTCGAAAAATGAACTGCAAGTCAAACCGGTGAAAAAACTGAGTATTATGTATAAACGCTCCAATCTTTTTTCT
>CM025141.1:17400690-17414776 GCA_013467495.1 Gossypium gossypioides
GGATTTGTATAGTATTATACTATATATAGTATAAATATATATAAAATTTGACATTAATAACTTTTAAATAAAAAGCACTCAGTATTGAAAAAAAACTCAATTAAAACATGTTAATTGTCGGAAAGTTCCAACCTTATGTACAATTTAATTTTAGTGTCAAAATTGATCATGGATTTATGATTTCTTTTTATTCAAGTCGATTATAGTAATTGAAAAACAACTTCAAACCACTATTTTATTCTAAAATTGTAAATTAATTGCGAGAACAACTAAACAACTAACCTTTGCCAATTGAACAACTCTCTAAGAGATGCTCATAGAATTTGACAATAATAAACAAACACAACTGTGTGGTTCCTTTAAGTTAGGTTACTCATTTCAATAGCCTAACTTGACCTCTTAGTTTCCAATTAAATTATGTTAACTTGTTACTGATTTTTAGAACAAAAAGACAATTACGAATCTAGTTACTCTTGATGTTAGAGTTGAGTGACTCGAATCATTGTTAAAATAAAATACAGTGGTAACATAAAATAAAAGTAAAATCTATATAGAACTATACTTCTTTTATTTTACATTGATTAGAATAAGATTTTTCAACATTACTACACTTCATCTATTTGACATTGATTAGAATAAGATTTTTCAACCTATAAATAGATTTAGTTTAATTTGTGTGTTATTATTTTTTTCTTTCTTTTCGCTTTGTGATTGTTTTATATTACCATTAGTATTAGAGCTTTTCGGGTTGCTTTTCTCGATCACGGTGATGGCGACATTGAAGTATGATATTTTGCTGTTGGATTGCAAAACCAGATTTGTATTGTGACAGATAAAGATGCAAGCAGTTCTTGCCCAGTTGGATTTGGAGGATGCCCTGCTAGGGATAGATAAGATGCCTTCGACATTGACGGAGGAAGAGAAGAATCATAAAGATTGAATGGCTTTAATGCAATTACGTCTGCATTTTTCAAATGAAATTCTACATGACATGATAAAGGAGAAGACCGCCGCTGCATTATAGGCAAAATTGCAATAGCTATGCATGTCGAAAACCCTAACTAGCAAGTTGCATATGAATTAGTGCTTTTATGCTCATCGTTTGGAGGAAGGTGTGTCTGTGCACGAACATTTAACTGTGTTTAAAGTAATTCTCTTAGACCTAAAGGTCATGGAGGTTCAGTATGATAAAGAAGATTTAGGGTTAATTCTAATTTATTCGTTGCTTCTATCTTATTCAATCTTTAAAGATACGATTTTGTATAGCCGCGAATCTCTCACAGTTGATGAAGTCTATGCTACCTTAACTTCATTGTCCGTGGGAGACAAGAACAAAATACTAATGATAATCGTGGGAGGACATAGGAACGAAATCCTTACAGTAAATCTACGGGTAGATCGAGATCTTCAAACAAAGGTAAAACTTGTAACTTCTACAAGAAGAAAGAGCACATTAAATCTGAGTGCTATAAGTTGCAGAACAAGATCAAAAGAGAGGCTACGAATCAAAAGGGAAAACAACCAGAACAATCCAGTAAAGTTGATGTTATAGAAGACTACAGCGATGGTGAACTCCTAGTTGCTTCTGCTGACAACATTAAAGTGAGCAATAAGTGGATCCTCGATTCTGGTTGCACTTTCCATATAAGTCAAAATCGGGATTGGTTTACAATAGATGAAACAGTGCCTAAAGGTGTTGTTTTGATGGAAAATAATGTTTCATGTAAAACCATGGTATTAGCACAATCAAAATTAAGATGTTCGATGGAGTTGTTAGAACACTTAATGGCGTACAACGAAGAGGAATTTGATGTCGTTGAGTAATCTTGATTCAAGAGGGCATAAGTATACAGCTGAAAGTGGGGTTCTGAAGATTATAAAAGGTTCCCTCATTGTGATGAAAGGGAAGAGAAAGACTGTTAAGTTATATGTTTTGCAAGGTTTTACTGTTACTGGTGATGCAGTCGTCGCTTCCTCTTCCTTGTAAGATGATGATGCTACTATACTTTGACATATTTGTCTAGGGCATATGAGTGAGGACGACATGGCAGGATTAAGAAAAATAGGACTTCTTGATGGAAAAGGCATTAACAAACTGAAGTTCTATGAGCACTGCATTTTTGGGAAGCAAAAGAGAGTTTGATTCACCAGAGGAATCCATAACATGAAGGGAATGGTGGATTATATTCATTCTGATTTTTGGGGACCATCTAGAGTACCTTCTCGGGGTGGCGCTAATTATATGCTGACGATTATTGATGATTTTTTCAAAAAAGTTTGGGCATTCGTCTTGAAGTAGAAAAGTTATAATATCCTATTTTTCAGTGGTAATGGAACAATGGTTTCGGGGCCAAAATTTTAATTAGTAAAGTTGTGTTTTATTTTTAATTAATGATTATATAATTACATTAGAGTCATATTAAATTTTGGTGAAGAAAATTTAATGATTAGTTTGTTAATTGAACAAAAAGGACTAAATTATGAAAGGTGCAAAACTAATAATTATTGAATTATAATGATTTGATAGTTTAAATGTTAAATGAGAAGGGATTTAATTAGTAAATAAACCACATTGAAATGGGAAGGATGGTTAAGGTCAATTAATTGGTCATTTAGTATGTTTTTATAAGGGATAAAATTGTAAGTAGTTAATAATAAGATAATGAAAAAAAATAGAAAGGTTATCATCTTCATTGGGTTCTTCCACCGAATTTTGGAGAGAAAACACTATGGTTGAGGAGCTTTAAGTTCGGTTAGTTTAACCTCTTGCATGTAAGCTTATTTTAATTCCTTTTCTTGATATTTTTATGTTTGTGTGATCATTACAACTAGGTCCAACTAACCCATAGCTTCATTTTTGAAACTTTTAAAGATTTTAGATATTGCCATTGATGAATTCTTGTTAGATTGAATGTTAAATGATGGTATTGAAGTGTTAGATGTTGATTTTGACTAGTTTATTGATTGATTTTTTGATAGTTTTAGTAAATGGAGTAAATTGTTTAAATACTTAAAATTTCAAAAAAAATATGCAATTAGTGAATAGTTTTGGACTGCCCTAGCTTATTATGAATTTTAGTTAACTTTAGGGAATGGTAAGGTTGTTAAATTGGAAGATTTTGAGTACAAAGACTAAATTGTGATGAATGTAAAAGTTTAGGGAAAATGTATAATTAATGAAAAATAGAGGTTATATAAGCTTATTTTAATTATAATTATACATTATAATTAATATATAATTAAATAGAGGTTATATGCATTACCTTGAATGCGAAATGTTTATAAAATTAATGGATTGCAATTATTTATTATATAGATCAAGAATCGAGCCGAAAAGACTTAAACCGAGGGAAAGGGAAAATTACGGAATAGATCCTTGTGTTTAAATCGGAAGTTTTGTAGGCAAGTTCATAGTATTTCAATACGTAAATGAAATTCTACTTGTATTCTTATATTATTGTTCTTCAGTTAATACGTTTATAGATACTTATTGTTTGAATACACACACGTGCCCTTGATTGTACTTTGGTACCCCTGATTGCACATACGTGTCCCTGATTGTGCTTCGGTACCCTTGAATGCACATACGTGCCCCTGTTTGTACTTTGGTACCCCTAAATGCATATATGTGCCCCTGTTTGTACCTCAGTACCTATAACACCCATAACTCATTTTCGTCGCCAAAATAGGGTTAGACAGTATTACATTACTGTACTGAACCTTTCAAAATAAATAGCCTTCAATCATTAAATTAAACTAACAAAATCCATATATATTTCGAAATGGAATAGTCATACATTTACGGATCCTAAATTGAGTCTTCGAGGCCTTAAAAAATAATTTAGAAACAATTAGGGATCAATTTGAGACAAAACAAAATGTTTGGGGAAAAATAAAAATTTTAAAATAGGGGTCACAAGGCCGTGTGTCCTAGCCGTGTAACAGAGCCTAGACCGTGTGGCTCTAGACATGACCGTGTGGCCATCTCACATGCCCGTGTTCAACCTCACACGCTCGTGTGTGTAGACCTTGTAACTCACTAATTTGGATCACACGGCCGTGTGTCAGCCTGTGTACCTTTTAAAATATTCTCACACGGTCGTGTATGCCTAAAAATGACCTATTTCAAGCTCATTTCTCACCTATTTTCACAAGTTTGTATACCATAAAGTTCATACATTAACTATCAACACAATCTGAACACATTTGCATATATCATCTTGTTTCACCAATTATCATATCTCAACCAATCTTAACTATCCTATACAAAAATCTAGTAAATTCACTTAGCTTTTGATACATATTCATTACAGTACACAAGCTCATTCATTACAACCATACAACTACTTTAAACATTCAATACCAAACATCAAGTATAGTTCAAAATCATATCAACATAGCATTTTGCCTATTACATGCCATATAAGCTAAAATGATACAAAATCTACCAAAAGAGTCTTCAGGATAGTGTGATGTTTTTTCGAGTGATATGATCTCCCATCTACAGAATGCGATATACAAACATCAAACAAAACGAGTAAGCTTCCAAAAGCCTAGTAAGTTCATCAAAATTTAATGCATCTTACTGAACATAACTAATTCAATAGCAAGATATAAACTGTAATTTCCTGTCAACAACATAACTCACAGTAGGTGAGAATTCATCAGTTCAATAACTATGATATCGACTGCCTTTCTCATCAATTCTCTATCTCGATAATTCATAACACAGTGAAAAGATTGATAAGAAGGTTTAACATGTTTTTTAACCAATCTAGCACACCGTATGCTCGAATGAGCCATTCTAACTAGCACACCAAATGCTCATAAGAGCCAATCCATCTAGCACACCAAAATTCCTTCTATCGATAGGTCTGCAACAAATGCAGGACCTCAATATGTTCAGTAACATTATAATCTCCTGTAATTCATCACCTCCATTTTCCTCACTTCACATTTCCATAACGATGTATTTACGCGGATTATTGATTCATTTGTATAATCATATAATATCAAATAAATTAATGTACAATAATTAAATCAAACAAACTTACTGGACTAATCTGCAGGCACAATAAAAGTACAGAGACTAATCAGCTACCTTTTCCTTTCCCCAATTTCCAACACACTCTTGATCTAAAATAATAAACTCATTAAATTAACTAAATCAATAGAAAATTTAAGTTATTTATGCAATCAAGTCTCTCTTTCGTATTTTAAAAATTACCCTCAACCTTTCACTTTTATTCAATTTAGTCCTTAGGCCCTAATCTTGTAAATAAACCAATTTATTTGGAAACCCATACTAACCGATTATTACTAGCTTCCGTTACAGCCCATATTTGTGAAAATTTCCACATCTAGTCCTTAGATTTATTACTTTAGCAATTTAATCCCTAAACAATTAAAACTATGAAAAACTACTTTACAAAACAGTCCTATTTAGCAACTAACATCAATAATCTACCATAAAGTTTCAATAATAACTCAATTTCATCAATGGCATCTTTCACAACATTTAACAATTTTACAAATTGATCCTCAGGTAAGCTAAATCAAGCTAATACAAACTCAAAAACATAAAAATTACTAAAAATGAACCTCAAATCACTTACAAATTGAAGCTTTGAAATTGAAAGCATGAAACCCTAATATTTTTCTCTTTTGTGCCATTAAGGAGATGAAGAATTTAGTTAAATTATTCTTTTTCTATTCTTTAATTTAATATATATACCTAGGTTATTTTGTAAATATTTCAAAGTTCTTAATTAAGCACTAATTTATCACAATTAACCCTAATTAACTTATCCCCTTAAGTAAATAACCATGTTAATCCATCCACTAAATATTTATTGGCTAATTTATTTATGTAGCCTTTTAATTTAATAAACTCTACTTTCTCACTTATACGATTTAGTCATTTTTACTTAATTAACTATCTAAATTATATAATCTTATAACAAAATTTTAGTACTACTCTAATGTTCTCGTAAATATTAAAATAATAAATATTTAAGAACTGACACGTCGGATTTATGGTCTTGAAACCACTATTTCTGACACTACTAAAAATTATGTTGTTATAGTACCCCTGAATGCACATACGTGCCCCTGGTTGTACTTCAATACTCTTGAAGGCATATACATGCTCCTGATTTTATTATGGTATCTTGTGAACATTATATCGTTACATCATTTCATTGTTTGTATTCTTGAAATTTTAGTAATCAAATAATACGTAAACTATGTCTAATTGTGTTTTGATTAAATGTTATACTATGTCCTTACTTAGCTATGAAAGCTTACGGGTTTTTGTGGATTGTTTTGTAGATAATAGCTGCTGACTTACTGGAAGGATCAACCAACCGGCTCACCCTATCCATCTGAGTTGGTAGTTTTTGTATCTTTTGGGTAGTGGCATGTATATATAGATGAATATGTGGTTTTTAAATGTTGATAGATGTAGTTCATTAATGGGATGTGTGTTTTGCTTAGGTTATGTTTGTATTGATGAAACAAGGATACATATATAATGCATAGATGAACGCCTTGATGTTTAGTTGTTGAATGAAGTGGTTTTAATCATAGCGTAATGCATATTTGCTTAATGTCATATAATTAGGTCTTTTGATCTTTTTTTATACTAAATGTTTAGTATATATGTGGTGCCTTTGAATGGCATATTGGTTAGATGAAATAGGTTGATTGTTTTGGTATGTTTAGATGTGTTGGAATAACGCATAGGTCCTTTGAATGTGTGCATAATTGGAGTGGTGGAATAGGTATGGTTTGGTCTTAAAATGGCATGATTTTTGAGTAAAATTTGGTGCACACGGGCTGTCACACGGCCTGGCGACACAGCTGTGTGTCCTTTGTAAATTCCTAGTGTTTTAAGTCAGTGAGTTACACAGTCGTGTGTCTCTTATTCGATTGTTACATGGCCTAGGCTATGTCACACAGCCCTGTGACCCTTGTTTTCACATTTTTGAAACTTTTTCTTTAAACCTCTGTTTTGTTTCGAATTGGTCCTAAATTGTTTCAAAACTATTTTTAGGGTCTCAAAGGTTCGATTTAAAGCCCAATTGCATATTTTTTTATAGGTTTTTAATGAGTTTTCATTAAATACCATTGAATAACATTATGATATATTTTGGTATAAATTGTTTGGATTTGTATGGTAATACTTTGTAACCCTAATCTGATGACGAAGATGAGTTAGGGGTGTTACAAAAGTGATGTGTTTTCCATGTTTAAGTCTTGGAAAACTATGATTGAGAAGTAGACAGGAAAACAAATAAAACATCTTTACACAGATAATGGCTTGGAATTTTGTTTTGATGAGTTTAATAAATTGTGCAAATCAAAAGGAATCGTAATACACTTGACAGTTCGTCATACTCCACAGCAAAATGGCATTCCAAAACAGATCAATATAACAATCATGGAAAACATTCAATGTATGTTGTCGAGTACTTGTTTATCGAAGTCTTTTTGGGCTGAAGCAGGCTTTGTTGCATGTTTTTTGATTAATCGGTCTTCATTCGTTGCCATTGGGAAAAAGACTCCACAAAAGTCATGGTCTGGTAATCCTGCTGATTATTCTAATTTGAAGATTTTTAGGTGTCATGCGTATGCTCATGTTGATAATGGGAAATTAGAACCTAGATCCATTAAATGTTTTTTTCTTGGTTATATGGCTGGTGTTAAAGGGTATAAGTTATGGTGTCCTAAAAATAGAAAAGTCGTGATTAGTAGAGATGTTATTTTTTATGAAACTTCTATGCTACCTAACTTATCTCTTAAAGACTCTTCCAATAAAGACCAGAAAAAGTGGGTAGAGCTTCAGATTGATCCAATATCTACAACAGAGTCTACTCCTCAAGTTAGTACAAAAACTCAGAGTGGAGTTGCTTCTTCACCATAATATTCTATTGCCAAGAACAGACCTAGAAGAAAAATCAAACCTCCAAAGAGGTACAGTGAGGCTGATCTAGTTGCATATGCTTTAAATGCAACTAAAGATATAGATGCAAATCAAGAGTCATCTACTTATTCTGAGGCAGTTAGTTGTGAAGGTTTAGGAAAGTGGATGATTGCCATGCAAGAAGAGATGGAATCACTCCAAAAGAACAGAACATGGGATCTAGTGAAACTTCCTAAAGGTAAAAAGATTGTTCATTGTAAATGGGTGTTCAAAAAGAAAAAACTCCAAGAGTTGAAGAACCCAGATATAAAGCAAGGCTGGTTACAAAAAGGTTACAGTCAGATTCCAAGTGTAGACTTCATAGATGTGTTTTCTCTAGTTATGAAGAATAGTTCAATTCAAGTCTTGCTTAGTATTATGGCCATTTATGATTTGGAGCTTGAGCAATTAGATGTAAAAACAACGTTCTTGCATGGAGAACTTGAGGAAGATATTTACATGCAACAACTAGAGGGTTTTACAGTATCAGAAAAGTGGGACTATGTTTGCTTGCTGAAAAAGTCATTTTATGGCTTGAAACAGTCACCAAGGCAGTGGTACAAGAGGTTTGATTCTTTTATAACTACTAATGATTTCAAAAGAAGCAGCTTTGACAATTGTGTTTATTTTAAGAAAAAAAATGATGGTTCTTTTGTGTATTTACTCCTCTATGTTGATAGCAGCCAAAGATAAATGAGATATAAGAAAGGTCAAAGCCAAGCTTAGTAAAGAATTTGAGATGAAGGAGTTGGGAGCAGCAAAGAAGATACTTGGGATGGAGATTCTTAGAGATAGAAAAACATGTAAATTGTACCTAAGTAAGAAAGGGTACATTGACAAAGTTCCTTGCATGTTCAATATAAAGAATGCCAAGGCTGTTAGGACTCTATTAGCAGCCCACTTTAAACTTTCATCGGCTTTATCTCCGCAATCAAATGATGAGATTGACTACATGTCACGTGTTCTATATTTTAGTGTAGTGAGATCTCTCATGTATGTTATGTTTTGTTCACATCCAGATTTGTTATATGTAGTTAGTGCAGTTAGTAGATACATGGCGAATCTTGGTAAGGAACACTGAAAAGCAGATTAATGGATTTTTAGATACTTACGAGGTACTACTGATGTTTGCTTACACTTTGGAAAAAATAGAGATGGACACATTGTGTATGTTGATTATGATTTTGCTGGAGACCTTGATAAAATAAGATCTCTCACAGGGTATGTCTTTACAATTGGGGGTTGCACAATCAGTTGGAAAACCACTTTGCAAACTACAGTTGCTTTATCTACTACTAACGCTGAGTACATAGCGATTACTGAGGCTTGTAAAGAAGCCATTTGGTTAAAGGGACTCTTTGGTAAACTTAGTAAAGACCTTCATATCAGTATAGTGTTTTGTGATAGTTAGAGTGCCATCTTCCTTACGAAGGATCAAATGTTTCATGAGAGAACAAAGCGCATTGATGTTCGGTATCATTTTTTGTGTGATATTATTGCTTGTGGTGATATTGTTTTGAGCAAAGTTAATAATCATGAAAATCCTGTAGATATGATGACTAAGTCACTTCCTATAACCAAGGTTGAGCATTGTTTGGAATTGGTTGGTGTTCATTGTTAAAGAACACCCCTTAAGGGGTTCGTGGAAGAGGTAGAGAATTTGTTCATTGAGAGTTCGTTGTGAAGAACTTGTTCGTTGAGAATTTGTGTCAAGGTGGAGATTGTTAGAGTTGAGTGACTCGAATTCTTGTTAAAATAAAATATAGTGATAAAATAAAATAAAAGAAAAACCCATATATAACTATACTTGTTTTAGTTTACATTGATTAGAATAAGGTTTTTTAACCTTACTACACTTTATATATTTCACATTGATTAGAATAAGGTTTTTCAACCTATAATAGATGTAGTTTAAACTCCTCTTGTATTTATTAGAATTTCAAAATTAGTGAATTTTCTTCTCCACTTCCCATGGTTTTTTCCCGAAAGGGTTTCCACATAAAATATGTGTGTTCTTGTTTTTTTTTTCTTTCTTTTTTCTTTATGATCATTTTATATTGCCATTATCGAAGTTAGTTCAAACTTGAAAGTTTATTTGCTTAGCTTGTGGGATGAGTTGTTGGCACAACTAGAAGCACAAGTGAAAGTAATAAGCACACACAAAAGATGCTTACACAATTCAGACTTAACCTACATTTCCAGAGCCTTGCTCACTAACCAATCCACTAAAATCTTCATTGTACAAAGAAAAATTATTTAAGCTCAACTCCTATCTCTTAAGTTGCAACCTCACCTTTGTACGATCTATTATTGGTTCTAACACATTGTTCTTCCAATCACTTAAAAAGTGTTTACAACAACTATCTAAGAAAAATATATCTCTTGCATGATAGTTCCACACAATGAACATATATTTCTCTCCAATCCACACAATGAACATATATTTCTCTCCAAAAATTCTTTCTATTTAACTTTTTTTCCAATGTATCATATTTGAAGAATGATAGAGTTATCTTCAAATTCTAAAATCAGGCAATATTCTTCAATATTCAAAACAACCTTATCTTATATGATATCTTATAAGATAAGTCTTCAAAACAAATAGGACTCTTGCTTTTATCTTCATTTAAAAATGCACAAACCATTGAAGTCAATCATTTTAAAGTGTCTTAATATGATCCTGATTTTGGACTTCAGTTACAACCTATTTTCTATTGATTTACAAGAATAAAAGTGATTATAGCAAAAGGTAAAAAATCACCAATTAATGTTAAAGTTGCGATTCGACATGTGGTCACATCGATTAGCACAATTTGATCCACAACCTGATTCCTAAAAATCTCCCTCTTTGGCATTTTTGACAAAACCCTAGAAGCAACAAAATCTAACTGAGAGATGAATAGAAACAGTTTATCTATTTCAAATCTCCCTTTACTGCTATACTCCCATTTTTGACAAAATTTTAAAAGATGCAGTCAAGGATATTCACCTTTTAAATCATGAATGAATCATAGCACATCTACCTTCTATTTCGTTAATGCCAAGTATAAGGGAGTTACAAAACTCTAACTCAGGCTTCAATTTCTTTAGAATTTGTGCTTTATTTTCATGGGACAACAAAATTTTGAAATCCAATGTCAAAACACTAAGTTCTTTAATAAAAAGTTTTTCTACTATGTCTTCTTCAAGTTAAACAACTCGTTGAACCCTGAACCAAGTCATCAACATGGCTGCCTATGTTAAACTTGACATTTTACTTCAATTCATGAGGCATGCGATCCAATTACTCACTAAATCTTCTTACATTCTTTTACATCATAATTAGTTGATAGATTAATGAAGTAAACGGTAAGCCAATGCACACATCATCTGTTTCAACATGCTTAACAATTTGATTAAATAAAGCTTTCCCCAAATTAAACTTAATGGAATTACCAACCTTGAAAAAATCAATCTAAGTGTCTCACCCATGTTTTTCTAACATCTCCAATCAAAGTAGTTGAGATCTTGTCCCAATCAAGTTCAAAATCACCCTCATGTTCAGGTATTCCAAAAAAATCTGAAATCAAAGAAGGATTGAAATGAAAGATAGGTACCTCTTACATTAACTTTCATGTAGCTGGATTTTATGTTAGTAATGTCCTTCTTTAGATGCATAAAACTCCAAGACTATGCTTTTGACATAATGTGTAACACCTCAAGTTTTGATATGTTTGGTTTTGGGGTTAGATTTTGTAAACAAGCCATTCCGAGAAGTCCAACCTAGAGTTTTCCAAGAATGATCATGGAAGTTGAATAAAGGTTCATTAATTAGTAAATGTGTATTACTTAGAATTGGTAGTTTAGAGATTAAGTTTATAGATTAAATTGTAAGGTTAACAAGATTTTTGAGGTCTATAAGTGAATATTAGGAAGTACAATTTGAGAAAGGAGAGATCCTTATTTGATAATGGTTACCCGAACAGTTGTTAAGACTAAGCTGATAATAGGAATAAAATAAGGGAGACAAAACTTGTTTATGCAGTTTGATTTCCTTACATTAGCGGAGCCTAGCTTAGTGAGAAATATTCACTGTCTTCAACACTTACATTAAGTGAACCTAAATCTATCACACACTTGTGACAACTTCCCCACCTTTGTACCTTGAAGTGTAATACTCTCACCACTAAATTAACTCTTGTGAACTCAACATATTAAACCACAACATAGCATGTTTTACTATCATAATACACTCATTAAATAAAGTTCATCACTTGAACAAATTAAGTGCTATATCTCTCAGTACAATAACCTATACAAGTCTCCCAATTATAGAGAATATTTCTAGATTTTATAACGTTATGAAGATCTATCACAATCCTTATTAAACAGTAGTTGAATAAGCCGAATACAAAATAATAATAACAAACAATGTAAACAAGGGTTGTTGGCAGCTAAGACTTCAATGATCCAATCCAATCCAACTTCTTTGATCTAAAAAATTAGATAATTATGACCCAATCCAATCCTCCATATATGTTTTTTACCGCATGCGCGCATGCACAAAAAATTATAAAATAATTTAAAAGTGTGGGTTTTTTAACTGCAAGCATACATTATCAAATTCTAATATAGTTTTTTATTACTACGAAATACGAAAGTATTCTAAGGACTGAACCAAGGAAGTTGTTGTTACTAAATTAATTGTTCGAAAACAAGTATTAATCTATTGAGTCACAAACTAGTAATGTAGACCAAAATCAAATTGAGATAAAACTACTTATAATTTTAATATCTAATGAGCAATTTCCTATTTCTTACTCACACACTGCACATGCATTAGCCTAAGATAAATTAATTAATCTATGATTAGTTAAGCTATTATCCTATCTCAATTGAGCTATTTACCACCCTTGCTTAGGAATACCCTCTTGTTCTCTTCCTACTTAAGGATTACTGTCTAAGTTATCCTTTCGGTCTCACTTAGAAATGTTTACCCAAAATGATACATGAAAAATTCTCCTCTCGGTCTCCTTTGTTTATATGTTCTACTAGAGACATCAGTTCTAGTATTTTAAGCAATTTGACGGGGTAGACGAAGATAGGAAAATTGGCATTATGGGAGACTAGACGAATTGTTACAGGAATCAAAACAGTATGGATGGTTATCTATTGGCTCGTTAGAGCGACATCGTGATGATTGTCTATTGACTCTATGTAGTAACATCGTGATGACAATTATCAAATGGTCCTTCGAGGTGACACCTCAAAAGGTATTTATCAATTCTTCAGAACCAAAATTCCATAGGTAAACATGGCATCATATAGTGTAAGATCATATTTGGGCTATGGCAACATATAAAGTCCACTAGGACAGTAAACGTGACATTATATAGTGTAAGACTATAGCTGGGCTATGGCAACATATAAAGTTCACTATGATTGTAAACCAGTAAGTCATTAGGGCACAAAAAGGGAAATCACTGTATGACTCGACAGGCGAGAAGCATAACAGGATGTCTACGGTGCATATAAGAATGCGGGAAAATGATATAATAGGAGAATCCGCCAAATTAGAAAGATAAGAATAACCGGTAGAAATGTTTGAAATTTAGGTAAGTATGTTAATTAGGGAAATCTGCCAAATTGCAATGATAGGAGGAATCGGTATAAGAGATTTAACGTGATAGAGGTAATGGAAGGGATATTTTATTCAAGGTATTTTAAGTATCCACCAATATAAGCCCGCCGGTGTTTGGCGAGTAAACCATTTTTGGGTGTGATAGTGAGACGATCAAGCAAAATCTAACCCTAAGGGTCTGCAGGTAAAGAGGCTGCCACAGACAAGTCCGCCAAAGATTTTCTTAGGTGGACAATCCGATGGGATTTAACTAAATAAGAGGATGTCTGCCAAGCCTATTTTAGCATGAGGAGTCCACGTGGGACTGTTTGTTGTGGAAAATCTGCCAAGGGAAATCTAAGAAAAAAATAGTCCTCCGAGTGCTATTTGCTATAGAGAATGTCTTAGCAAAATGTTCTGAAGGAAGAAGACCTAATGCGTAACACCCTTAACCAGTATCCATCTCCAGAATAGGGTTATAGAGCATTACCGGAGTTTACAAATTAATTTACAGACATTTCATT
>CM025141.1:17446382-17459653 GCA_013467495.1 Gossypium gossypioides
TTTCTTTCCATTTTTTGTTTATATTATATTTTTATCCATTATACATATTATAATAATTCAATTATAATTTTAACATTATTTATTTAACAAAACACCACCTACCGTCCACTATCCTTATAAAATGGTATATTTGTCAATTTAAACCTTGGTTTAACTGCTACATAAGTCCTTTAGCAATTAAAATCTATAAAAATTAACTTTTATCATTTTACAGTTTAATCCTTATAACTTTAATTAGTCACTAATTTAGTGAAATTACCTATCCAAAATTCAATTCACCTACACAATAACTCCATAAATATTTAATTAAATATTTACGATTTCAATTTATGAAAACGAGGTCTTGATACCTTATGTTCAAACACCACTAACTTTAAGGTTGAAACACTTGTACATTAACTAACTATCCAATTAACAAATTTGTCAAACCAATAATCAATATAACACTATAATTGACTCATAAATATTAATAAATAATGTTTACGGACTTAATCATCAGAGAACGGGGTTCTAAAACCACCATTTTCGGCAACACTAAAAATTGGGCTTTTACAATGAAACCTAATAATTGTCTACGTTTTGCACTAACGTAAAAAATTCCACTAAGTATTGAGCAAAGCATAGAAAGAATATCAATCTCTATAAAGTATTTCTGTAATAATTATTTATAGAGCAATCAAAGAAAAGTAGAGAAGAACCAAAAGAATCTTTTGTTTCTATTTAGTGTACCATACAAATAAAATGTCACTCCTATTATAGGAGTTCTCATGTCTTTTCATAGAGACATAACTATTTAATAGACGTTTATTAGGATAGTCCCATATATTAAGAACGAACACAAATATTCATGACATATTACTTGAATAATCATAATTTTTAGATAATAATTAAGTAACAAAACTTTTAGTAACAAGAGACATAACTCATCATCATGGAATATGAAAACTCTTAGTTAATAACCAAGTGACATAAATTTTGGATCACTTGTAACTATTGGAACATTATAAATATTTTGAAAAGGATTCAATAATCTCCTCCCATTTTCAAAATATTCTAAATTTTGATAATCTTGAAATCAATTGCATAAATGAAGGTGTCTTATGATTGAACCTTAACTTAGTGAAAACATGTTAAAGTTAATCGAATTTGCACGGTAAACTATGCTTTGAACCAGGTATTCCATTTGATTATCCGAACTCATCTCATCCAACTATTTCAACACCAATCAATGTATAGTATCCAAGGACACTATTATGGCCATGTGTCTGTAACCTCTTTTCATGAGTGTTGTTAGAGTCAACCCCTTGAGCTCCTAAAAGTGGCCACACTTCTACTTACACAGGTAGATCTTATCGAGAGGTTTCCCATAATTATAACACTTTAACACATTTATGCTATTGGTCTATTAAGAGTATATTACTCATCCTTCCCCTTATCATTACGAGTACCTAGCACTTTTTACATTGGGGTGATATATTATATATTATTTTATAGTGCTAGTTGTCACGTGCTGATGATGTATTTTTTCTCATTAAACTCGAGACTTGAAGTTATACAAAGCATTGAGTCGATTTTCCATCATAGGTGACTCAAATATTATGGGTTTATACATCACCCCTAAAGTTTCAAATTTCCAACATAGCTATGTTAATAATTTATACCACATTGTGAATGTAACACCCTCAACCCAATCTGATTTTTTGAATCCAGATCTCGGGTATTACCAACATAAACAAAAAAAAAACTTAACCTACATATACAAAGTTCAAACAATTACAATTTATTTAATTGCAATTTCAAACTAAATACATAAGTATGTTCAGTTAGTAAGTACATTTGCAACACACGGTAATTAAGCTACAAAGGTTTCTAATTTAAAAACCTAAATTATTACGATTACACTCAAAATGCGGATTCTAAGGAACATATCAAGTATCTAGTTTTGTATGCATAATAGCTTGATACGTTACTCTTTTGGCGTAGTCCTGGTATTGTCCCTCCTGACAAAACCTCGCATTCAAACCTGTAATATAACACACACGGATAAGTTCATAAGAACTTAGTGAGGAATATAACAATTACCTATGTGGTATTTGCACAATACAGTTGATGATTTAATGAGATGGTCTTATTGTTCTTGCCCAATAACCAGTCTCTAGCGATTGCTTCCCTCAAATTCCATTTTTTATACTCTATAAACATCATGCCTTACTCAGAAATCATTTCCTTTTCCATTAGGGTCTTCGATACATCACGCACGCCTTTCGTCTGAATAATTATAAGTTTTTTTTCCATTTCCTTTCCAAGATCAACATAATCGGAACACTATTACTGTAGCATACTTAACTCTAATCCATTACTTCATCAAAATTCAGGAATGAACTTGTGCATAGATGTTAGATACCTTTTTCAAACGTACAAATTCACATCCTTATTCTGATTACAGTTTTCATACTAATTTCTTACCTTTCTATATCTCTTCTTCATTGTTCCCAAATCGATTCATAGCCTTAGGTGATACTTTACAGTACAATCAATAGATAATGCCTTGCTGATTCTATTCTGATTGCGTTTTAAAGCTAGGTTGAATACGTTAATTAACTTAATTTGAAACTCACCACTAAGGTCATCCTTTAAAGTTCTTCTTTGAGGTCCTTATTAAGGCACACCACAAGGGAAATCATCTGTAGTACGCCATAAAGGCTACTCCCTCATAATCCATCACAAAGAGCTTTTCTTTCATGATTTGCCACAAAGGCATTTCTTCCAGAGTTATCCATAAAGGCTTCCTTTTCATAGTTAGAAACAAATGCTTTCTTTTCCTGACGTGTTCACGATATGGATTTTCCTAAACTCATGTTGCGTGAGGTTTGCCCATCATTGTCCTAGGACACGTAGAGAATCCCACTGGGTAATCACCGTTCTTTAGTTCATTTCGGAAGGTGCTATGGCCACGGACTTTTCCTTTCAGGATTCGTGTTTAAAGTCCCAATGGACTTCTTTAGACAATACCGCAAAGACAAACACATACTCTACATGCACTAACACAATCCACATTCACCATTTGAATCACAACTCGCTCTTAATAGAACATTCCTTATAGTATACATCCAAGACACGCACATATACATTCCTGACATTCAGATGCAACCATACCTCACATCGCCTTACTAGAACTCATCAGATTCATACCATATATGCATACCATTCTTAACAAACATTCACACTGTCATAGATATCCTTCAATAATCACTCATACAGTCACATACACAACATGCTGTAACTTACAAGATCATGGTATCACCTTTCAACCAATTTTCTACAGATTTTCTAGTATGAACAATACATACAAGAGTCAATTTAGAGACTCACCTAATTCTTACCTACCGTAGAGCAAGACCCTATATCTGGACTCCTCTCACGAAATTAGCAACAACCACTAGACACGAAATATCTCCTCATAACAACCCAAAATCGCAACTTCCAACTTAAGGGAGGAAGAAATACTAGTAGTTCCTTAAGAATTAGATAGTAGCGCTTTTAGGAAATGAGAAAGATAACTTCCCCATACTCATCCTGAATAAATATATATACATCCTAAGCCCATATTGGAACTTGACACGTGTCACAAACATTCAAAACTGCCTTTATAAGTGGTTTACAATTGTGAAAAACATACTTGGTTCGCCCCTTCATTTCATTCTGAACTTCCTCGTTAGAACATAACTAGCACTATAACTCAACGAACTGGGCGTACAATACCTTCAACAATGACCCAAACTTACAAAGTTCTCAGTACTCTTACCAATCTATTCTTCTTTATAACTCAATACACTCTAAGAAAAATCTCTTACATAATCTTCTAATCATTTGCTATGCTCCCAATCTATACGCTAAAAACAACAATTGGGTGAATAGAACTGCGCCCCATGGATTATTCTCAACCTACTTGCCAGAACTTAGGACCCGCCAAAGTTGGGTGTTACAGTGAAACTTTATATTTATTTGTCTCTTGAAAGTTTACAAGACCAATGCCTTCATCATGTTCAATTATCCATTCTTTTGCAAAAAGAATGCTATCAAGGATACCATTTGTATGATTACCAATTCACAATGATCGTTTTATTGTTATTATTGTGTCTTGTTCACCAAGTAAGTTGTTGTAATGAGGCTTTAAATCCTTTGGTGAAATAAGACAAAATATTTTCTATTTTCATAACTTCTTTTCATAGTCAATAGATGAACTTTAAAACTTACCATGTATGCATACTTAAAGAACATTATTTCTCAACAAACCAAGGGTGTTTCGTATATTTTAGTACATAATCATATTAGAGGACCATCGATTGTCCAACCATTTCACTATAACATAACATAGTTACACCCTTTATCATGGACATTATTAGTAAATTTATGGTTTGGTCAAAACCATGTCCACCACCTTAATGAATCAAATAGCATTAATATTGCTATTTCCCTACTCATGAGATCTTTGAGTCATGGCTTCTAAAGTGAATTTCAAATTTTCACTATATCTCAAAATTATAGAACCATGAGATTATAGATCATATCCAAGCCATACATATAATACAAAATACCACGTACACAATCATAAACATGCATAATATGATCTCGATTTTCAAATATATGATTATCACATTCACATTTCCAGTAGAAGATTTCGTACTCGAATAGTGATTTTGTGATATTAGTTAATGTTTTCGACTATTCTACCTTGACTAGAAAAATTAACCATATATATTACATATGACATATTTCATTACGGGTCAAAATTACTTCTACTCCAACATTTATAACATAGACTAAGACATGTGCAATCATATATAAATACCATCTAGCCTATGGTTATTTTAGATTAACCAAAATAATTCATATTATATGATCATATACAAAGTTTCAATTTTAGCAATGAATACACTTATCTTATAACATAAAAATGCTAGTTACTAATATCATGATTTGAATAACAAATAATTTCATATCTCAAGTTAAATGACTCTTTAAAACATCAATTTTGAAGTTACACCTTTTGGTTTCTAGAATTCATCTCAACCCAACGTTTTGAAAGTAATTGTTGGATTCAATAACTCAACTTTTTGACTTGTGTAAGCTCTCTCGAATGGTTAAAATGCTTCTATTGGATAGAAGCCTGCTAAAGTAAGGTTTGAACAATGTTATCACCTTTCCCAACCGTGCATTTCCATTTCATCTATGCATTCCATCCATCTTCTTTCTTTCTTGCATGATATATAATATATATGATATAATTCTATACCATTCATAATCATGCATCTTAAAATGTCATGCATACAATAAACTAACATTTGATTGTTTTCAAGTAATTGATGCATGAGACACTCGTATCTTTTGCATAATACAATTCAATAAACACATAACAATTGAAATCTAATTCGTGCAATAAGAGTAAAACAATAAATTTGACATATCTTTTGTCGTGATAAAGATTTCTTTTAAGTCAAAATTTGACAAGATCACTAACCTTGATGCAACCACATTTACCGATATACATCTTCATAGTATTGTACTTGTAGTGGCATGTGAATGCGTGGTGAATAGACAGACCTATAATTTCTCATAAATTGCAAAAATAAAACCTTAAAATTGTTAGTAGGTGGGGGATAAAATGAACTTATGAGAAATTAACCGAAGGCTTCAAGGAGTGTATCAATGCCAATTTCTTTAAGGTTCTATTAGCCCCCACCTATATTTTGGTGTGCAAAAGAGTTATTGGAAAATGATCCTCAAGGATACAATGGAGCCTAATGATTATCTACGTTTTGCATTAACAGAAATAGTCCACAAAGTATTGAGTGGAGCATAGAAAGAATATCAATTTCTATAAATAATTTTTGCAGTAGTTCTTTATAAAACAATCTAAGAATAATAGAAGATGGAGGAGAATACAAAGAAACTTTGTAACACCCTATACCCGGCCTGGTTGCCAAGTCTGAATACGGGATGCCACACCACCGTCTCATGTCATATATAAAAAGAAAAAGTTCATTCTAAACGAAACATCTTTTATTTTAGTATTCGTATAGACTTTAAGTCAATTATACTTGCTAGTTATCAATGTTACGTGCAAGTTGTACCATAAATAATCCTAAAAACGAGCGTTAACATGCATCCATTTAGCAAAATTCTTAAAATGTGTCCGTAGGTATCGATACTGACACTAAGGTATCGATACTTTCTCTGTGTTGTATCGATACCACCTAGAAATATGATACCAAACTTGCATTCTGTTTCTCGACTAAATCCCAAAGTCTCAAAAATTATCGGTACCTGTCATGAAATATGGATACTTTGACCCTGAGTATCAATACTCATGAAAAGGTATCAATACCAAATCTTTATTCTGACTCCCTGAATGTTTTAAAACACTGAGGTATCGATTTTAAATCCTGAATATCGATACCTCTATCCTTGGACATAAAAATGCAGCACACAAGTGCAATTAACTCATTCCAAAATAGATTCTAAGCATCATGCATCACTTACTTCGATAAATAATCATCCAATGGCTAAATTTAACAGTTCAAATCATCAAAACGTGACCAAGCAAGATACATCAAGTCATTATTAAATTTCATGAACATATTCAAACATATAAACTCACAACCTTCAAGAACTAAAATAAAACAAAGTCGATAAATAATCCAAATGAATCATAGCACTAAACAAGTCTACCACATTGCATTATTTTCCAATACGAAAATCACTAAAAGAACACCTATGAGAATAAACTAGTCTTCCTTAGATCACTCCCTAGGTCATCCACACCGCCCACACCAAATCGTTACTAATTTATGAATGTTGAAAAGAGTGGGTGAGCTTAAACAAGCTCAGTGAATGAGTGAAATAACCAAAACGCAAATATTTCGTCATGCATCCAGAAAAACCACATATATATACGATACTAGAGTCTAATGTTTAGTAATGCATAACACTTTAACATGCATCGTTTAACAGTTCATTTGCTTAACATTTATAAGGATAGTTTGCATAGAAACCATATATTTATTAAGGCATTTATCACACAACACACACATATAGATATAATACAAGATAATTTGGCACTTGAGTTATGAAACTTGTTGTAAGCTCTATCATCACTCATCAGATACACGGATCTCCAACACACCGAACATAGACTCATAGAGTCAAACATGTCCCAAAAGTGAAGCGTATAGCTAATACTCTCCTTATTTCCCCTCACATGTCCCGTTGAATGGAGCTTAACTCACATTCCCTTATCCCTCCAAACATGTCCCAGGGCCTCAACACCTAAAATCACCATATATAGGTGAGTACTCACAATCCTATGGCATGCCTACTATATCCAACAGTTTCAAGAATCACAAGGGTAAAATATCCAATTTAACACACATATTACTTATCGATTATCCGAGCACTATCACTACATGTTAGCATCTTTTGCAAAACACTATCACTTTCATATAACATATATAAATCATGTATACATTTGCACTTCCCACGAAAATTGTCGTATCCACATACCACATATTTGAGCTTCTCAACACTATGCACAAGTTCATAATCATGCAAGCACACAATCCACACACAAACATAGATACAAGAAAACTTACACTTGGAATTTAGAGTAAGGGTTTAGGCTACAACTAAATTCCAAAATACGCATGACTCGTGTCTACGAGTAGCAGTTCCAAACACTCACCACTAATGCTTTTGCTGAGAAGCAGAAAGCTTAATCTAGCTATTTCTTTAACTAGTTGAAGGCCCTAATGAATCCAAGGCTTCACACACAACAACCATACAATAAACACAGTCAAATAATGGCCAAGGATTCACTCAAACCAACCAAAACACAAGCCTAAGTTGAGTTCTTAAGTGCTCATAACTCAGTCTACGCTTAACCTTCTCGCCTAAAACGAATTCCGTTAATCTTATTAATCATCTACGCCTCATTCCCAACCTTTAAATTACACTAAAATGCCCAGTTCATGGTATTTACATTTTTCGACATCTTTTAGGCAATTTTCATAAAATTCATTAAAATATGAGCAATCATTAACAAAACTTCAATGTAAGTTTAGAAACATCTTAATCACATTGAAACTAACAAAATAATACTTTAAAATTACATTTTTACCCAAAATCTTGGAATCCACCATCAATGATCCAAATTTTAGCTTTTATCTAAAACATGCTATTTGAGGACTAATAATTCGGTTTTAAGGACTAGATGTAATGAAAAACTCATAAGAATTCGAAACATTACCTTTGATGTAATATTAAATGAGTTTTGATGCAGATCCAAAAAACCCACGTTTAGAGAAGATGATGAAATTGGTGAGATTTTTAGGTTTTTTCTTGGGGATTTATAAAGGTAATTGGTTTGGGAATGTTAGGAAATCAAAGTGCTATGGTTTGGGAAGCAATAACCAATGCAAGGGGCAAGAGAATAGTAAGGGATAGCAAAGCTTGTGTTGGGAGAAAAACCTATCGTGAAATCACGTTGGTGGAGGAAGAAATAGACTGAATTTTAAAATCTAGGCTAATTGCCTCTTAAAAACTCACAGTTTTGACTCTATTTCAATTCATTCCGTTTCCTAAAATTAATGATTTCTAGAACATTTTAAAAAAATTGATTTAACAACTAAGATGCCATAGTCGAATATAATCTCGATTTACCATGCTACAAAATTTTGACCACTCTAGAGTTAAAATTCCTAAAATACCCCTAAAACTCCTAGGCTCTATTTTGGGGTGTTACAAACTTTTGTTTCTATATTTTGGTGTACCATACAACTGAAATTTTACTCCTATTTATATAGTTTTCATGTCTCTTCTTAGAGACATAACTATATAATAGATGTCTATTAGGATAGTCACATCAATTAAGAATGAATACAATTATTCATTACATACTACTTGAATAATCATAACTTTTTGTTAATAATCAAGTAACATAAATTTTAGTAATAAGAGACATAACTCATCACTATGAATAATGACAACTTTTAGTTAATAGCCAACTGATAACTTTTAGATCACTCGTAACTTTTTATTTGTAACTATTGAAACACTATAAATATTTTGAAAATGTTTCAACAAGAATGAACGACTTATAGATGAACATTATGCTTGACCTACTAACAATGTTAATGGATTGTGTCAATAGCCAAAAGGTTGTTCTTATCAAATCTATTGCTACTCTCTAAAGTATTAAGCTTCATAGGAACTCAATAATCTTTAAGGGAAGCGTTGCATTTCCAACTCAAACTATCAAAATTGGCTGAAGAGTTTTCTAATCAATGGCAAAAACTTTACTCGGATCAATAAAATTTGAGTGCCACTCAAAAGCACTCTCTCGAACAAGAAGAGGATAAACATCGATTCAACTTACTAATAGCTTACATGGTCATGGGATTGCCTACTCTGTTCTCAATCTAAATGGTGAAACCCTTTTCCAAAAAGGCATATGGCACAAGAATTGGGTTTATTTCATACCATTTTTATTCAAATCATACATTATAATAGTTACCAAAATTCATTTTATTTCATTTTCTAATTTCAAGTTTTGTTTTCAATGTTTCACCCAATAGAACCCTAGTAAAACGAACTCAGATAAACGAGTGAACTACAGCACACCAGATAGCTTATAGGAGCTTAAACTACACCACACTAAGGCACCAAAGTGCAAAACCCGTAGCCATCAAATGTATAAAAATTTTCAAATACATCCCTTCACCACACCAAAGTCTCTGTAGTGACATATAATACTCGATGATCCACAAAATATGCTAGATCTCGATATAACCTGTAATAATCTTCGTACAATCGCATATCCTGTACAAGCGCACATATGACCCAATTGGCTTGCCAATCATATCCTAACCTTTTACTAAGTCCATATAGGAATCAATTTTCATGTTTACATTATCATATCTGTAATTACTCTTGTTCGCATATCTATACCCTGTAATCATTTAAATTTACCTGTCATACCATGTGCATGATCACATTTGCATTTTCATACCTTGTACATTTTTCTATCACACAAAAATCATTTATGTTAATTCAATTCAATTTATGTATATAATTTCACATTCAATTTCAGAATCACATTTCAATTCATCAATACACAATATCTCATATCATATAACAAGTTTCAATTCATTCTTATATTACAAACCCTGTTCCACTAAATCATACTACTTTCCATTTTATTCAATTCAGTCCACTATCTCGATATTCAAAATCAATCACAGCAAATCAATTCATACGAAAATTATATTCTCACCTTGATATTCAATCATGCAATTAACATGAGTATGTAAACAAATAAATTGATCTCGAATCATAAAAGTACTAACTGAGGTATCGTGTCACTTGTTAACGACTCTCGCTTTTCCTTTCCCTCTCGACGATCTGACGTCGTTTTTCGCTACGAATGGTAATTCAAATAAATAAAATAATATTATATTTCATTCAATCCACATCCAAATACAAAGGCATACATATTTTTCATTTTATTCAATTTAGTCCTTGAACTCGGGATAATCATATCTTTCGATATTTAGCTTCGGATCAAAATCCAATTTCAAATTCTATCACTAGGGACTCTATATTTTCTATTTATAGCACAACCTCATGATAGTTTTTCAATATATTCAATTTAGCCCCTAATGTTACAAAGTTAACTAACATGTTAAATTAGTTTTACAATCTAATCCTTTTCATGATATAAGCTTAATATATATCAAATTCAAGCCTAATTCATCAATTTTTCTATAATGACAACTTTCTAAAAACTTAACAATTGAACAAATTGATATATGGGCTAGCTAAATCAAGCTCCCATGATCAAGAATCTATAAAAATTACATGAAAATAATTTAATTACCTCATGTAATTAGCAATGGCCAAATGTAAGCTTTTAACAATGGTGATTTCTTTGTTTATTTGTTTGTTTGTTTTTCTCTAATGACGATGGACGAAGATGGAAATAAGCTTTCTCTTTATTTCCACTAGATTTTGTATATATATACTTTAATTAGTTTAATTAACTTTGTTTAATTAATTAACTTAAACATTATCATACTTATATTAATTCTTAATTAACTAAGCGGAGTCCATCATCGTCATTCGTTATTTACTATTGAAAATTGGTTAATTAACTATTTTAGCCCCTTTGGATAATTGCTACATAAATCCCTAAGCATGTTATTAATTAAAACTCTATAGCGATTGAACTTTTATAATTTAATCCCTGAGTTTTAATTAACTACTTTTTAAGATAAATTGTTTAACCAAACTTTATTATATTTTCATTTTAACTCCGTATATTTTTTTTATATTTACGGACTCAATTTATGAAAATGGGGTTCTAAAATTGCATTTTTTGACAACATTGGAAACCGAGTCGTCACACAAACACCTCCAAACCATACCAAAACTGTCCATGATTATTCCAAACAATAACCAAAGCTTATAACTATGTTATACCTCGTATTTACTGTTCAAAACACATAAAACTCATATATTAGAATAACTAGACACTTTCTTTCTTAATTAATTTATATATGTACATGCCATACTTTATACCATGAAATTTATTTCATACCTCTTTTTGCCAAGCCTTGATAATGTGATGAGATGTGTTGAGGTCGCTACTTCAAACGAGAACTTCAATCTAATCTTTCCCCTACGCGTTGAAAAATAATGCATTAAGCTCGCGAAAACTTAGTAAGTACCCATGAATTCATATATTACCATTTCTTTTATTTTTATTTATCATACACATTATTACTATTATAATTCATGAATATATCCTAATAATCAATAAGTTATTCCATATTTACAAAAGTCACTAATACTTTGATTCACTAATTTTATCATTTCATCGATTAGCAGGAACAAAACTTTTATAAAAAAAAATTCACTTAAGATGACTTTCTAGCCCAAGATAGGCACGTTTGAACCAGATCGATATCGTGATACATGAAGCACAAAAATGCTAGAAACACGAACACTGAACTGAATAACAAAACATGAGACTTTGAAGTGCGATATCACAAATATCACGAATAACATGGGAGCACTCGGGTTCTTATGGCATGCCAACTATATGCATGAAGTCTACATGGGTATTGTAACACCCTTACCCAACCCGGTCACCGAATCCGGGTACGACATCACAACTGAATCGGGTTTTGAAACATACATAGAAATCTCCAATTTAAAATTAGAATATATTACCTAATTTTTTTAATAAAATCTTTACAATAGTGACATAAACTTAAACATTGCAACACCCCTTACCTGGTCCGACCATTGAACCCGAGTAATAGGATGCTACAAAAAAATACAAAACAATTACATTCAATTTATTAATCAAAATCTTAATTAAATATCATTGCATCACATATGATCATGTAGAACATGTAATTTAATAAATTTTGGGTTAATATCAAGCTTATGAAAGCTTAAAACCAACTTGGTATCAAACAGGGATCAATTAGAAACAAAAACAAAAAGATGGAAAAATCTACAACTAGGTTCACACGGTCATGTCCCCTGGCCATGTGGAAGGCTAAGGCCGTGTGGGATTGGACACATGGTCATGTAGGTAAGCTGTGTAACAAATCGATGTCCTGTGGGGTTGGAGTCACACAGTCGTGCGAACAACTGTGTAAACTCACTAATGTTATGTAGGTTAAATGTGCAAATATTTAAAATATGTCACACAACCATGTCGTTGGGCCATGTAACAGGCTATGGCTGTGTGCACCAAAAATCATCCAAAACCTACAGACCACGCAACCGTTTCTTATGCCATCTAAGGCACATGACTGTGTGCTTGGCCGTGTACCAGGGCGTGTGTGCCTGAAAATACCTTTCAATACAAGTTTTCTAACCTTCAATCACTTAGGCCTCAATCAACCATTAAAACATACCTCAACCAATTCAAAAGCAGCAAAATCATAAAAAAATATCACTTATAACAATCATACTAAATGCCTAACCAATATGCTAGAATTGGCACCTTAATCAACAATTCAAAACCAACCAAAAGATCATATTGAACCATACTTGTAACACCCTTTACTCGTATTCCTTGATGGAATAGAGTATGAGGTATTACTAAATTTTTTTTTAAAATTCCGACGGCATTTCTGCTTATTTTTACATAAAACCCCCTGCAAATTTTCAAAACACAATTTCAAGCGATTTCAATATTT
>CM025141.1:17496067-17529153 GCA_013467495.1 Gossypium gossypioides
AATTTGCATTAGGGATCATTGCATTTAGTTTAATATATTTTAATCACCACTTCTCAACTATATTGTGTTGTTATTTACCAAATTGTTAATATAATTTTACAAATTAAGTGACTTATCACAAATACAATCCCTCTAGAGACGATAACTAGATACTTACTTATTACTTGATAACGACTGTGTACACTTGCACAAACCCCAGCGTTATAGCACTTGAGACTTTTTCTTGAAGCCTGTGACTCATTCAGGCAGTAGGGTGTTCCTTAAGATGCCCTTAGATTATAATTATTCATTTATTCAATGTGAGATCGTGCCAGATCACAGTCGAATTCATTACCATTAGGTACGGTGGCATCTTGGAATAAGCTGTGTCAGAGATTTCTACTTAGGGAAAATCCTCCCAACATGAATGCCAAGCTTAGGTATGACATTACATTGTTCAGGCAATCTGAAGATGAGACATTATACAAAGCGTGGGAGCGTTTCAAGAAAGTAATTAGAAAATGTCCGATGCATGGTTTTCAGCATTGGACACATATGGAAATGTTCTACAATGGATTAAATGCTCATACGCGAATGGTGGTGGATGCATCTGCTAATGGGACATTGCTTGACAAATCCTATAATGAAGCATACGAAATTCTAGAAAGAATAACAAATAATGATTATCGATACCCACTACTAGAGTTGGTACTGGTAGAAGAGTTGCTGAAGCAATGGAACTTGATGCAATTACACCTTTAACAGTTTAGGTATCATCTTTAACAAATATGATTAAGACTCTATAAAGACCCTTTGTGATGCAGAAGATAAAGATTGCAGAATTAGCATGCGTATACTATGGAGAAGATAATGTTTTTGATGAATGCCCAACCAAGCTAACCTCTACATATTACATGGGGAATTTTAATCGTAGCAACAACAATCCCTGCAACAACACCTACATTCTAGGGTGGAAACAACATCCAAATTTCAGCTGGAGTAATCAGGGAATGGAAATGCCAACATTGTTAATAGAAAGAATGCGGCTATTGTACCACCTGGATACAGTCAACCAGTACTGCGGCAAAATGTACAATAAAGTTCGTTATCTTCAACATCAGCTATGGAAGCTCTATTAAAAGAGTATATGGCTATGAATGATGCAATTATTCAGAGCCAGACAGTTTCTTTAAGAGCTCTGGAGAATCAAGTGGGACAAATTGCCACTGTATTAAGTTCCAAACAACAAGAAGCATTGCTTAGTGACAAAGAAAGTTATCGATCTCAAGGAAAGGAACAACGTAAAGCCATAACACTTTGGAGTGGCACTCAGCTGACAAGAGTTGTGAATGATGCCTTTTCTAAGGAAGAAAGTTCAGAAGTTCTTGAAAGCACAACTTTCGAACCAGAAGTGGAATAAACTACAAAAGATGGGAGTAGAAAAAAGTATACAGAAGCAAATTCATAGAGCCATTACAAATGCCATGGAAATGCAATCTCAACAAATGGAAGAAAGGCCACCGCCACATTTTCCCCAACATTTCCAAAAGTCGAAACATGATGCTCAATTCAAGAAATTTTTGGAGGTATTGAAGCAATTACACACCAATATACCTTTGGTGAAAGCATTAGAGCAAATGCCTAAATATGTAAAATTCATGGAAGATATCCTATCTAAGAAGATAAGGTTAGGAGAGTTCGAAACTGTTGCACTTACTAAAGGGTGCACAACATGGAAATCCTTCTATTGTTTTTTAGATGGCTACTCAGGGCATAACCAAATTTCCATATCTCCTATTGATCAAGGAAAGACTACATTCACATGTCCTTATGAAACATTTTCTTTTAGAAGAATGTCATTTGGTTTATGTAATGTACCATCAACCTTCTAGCGTTGCATGATGGTAATATTTTTCAACATGGTGGAGAAGTCCCTTGAAGTATTCATGGATGATTTCTCGGTGTTTAGCAACACTTTTGAAGATTGCTTAAAAAATTTGGTGTTAATACTTTGCCGATGTCAAGAAACAAATCTAGTGCTGAATTGGGAAAAATGCCACTTCATGGTTTGTGAAGGCATTGCTTTGGGCCGTAAGATTTCAGAGCAGGAAATTGCTATCAATAAAGAAAAAATAGAAGTCATTGAAAAGTTGCCACCACCTACTTTAGTGAAAGGAATCTGAAGCTTCCTTGGTTATGCTGGATTTTATCGTCGCTTTATCAAAGATTTTTCTAAGACATCAAAACCTCTATGTCAATTGTTAGAACAAAACATACCATTTCATTTTGATGAGTTATGCTTAAAGGCGTTCAAAGAGTTAAAGGAATAATTAATTACATCACCTATAGTCACTGCACCAGACTGGACTTTATTGTTCGAACTAATGTGTCATGCAAGTGACTTTATTGTTCGAGTAGTGCTGGGGCAAAGAAAAGCCAAGATGTTTCATGCTATATATGATGTCAGTCGCATGCTGACAGTTTCACAACTCAATTATACCACCACAGAGAAAGAATTTTTAGCAGTGGTATTTGCCTTTGAAAAATTCAAAGCTTATTTAGTGGGCACCAAAGCCATAGTTTATACATACCATTCTATCATCAGATACTTGGTGACGAAAAAAGAGACTAAGGCCAGACTCATTAGATGGATATTGTTGCTACAGGAATTTGATTTGGAAATCAAAGATAGGAAAGGCACTGAAAATCAAGTGGCTGGTCACTTGTCACGACTGGAAGCAGGGAATAAGTATGGTGATGGTCAAATGATTAAAGACGAATTCCCTGATGAGCAAATATTGTTGGCTATGACATTGCCATAGTATACTGATACTGTCAACTTTCTAGTCAGTGGGTTACTGCCACCTGCGCTCAATCACCAAGGACAAACGAAATTCCTTCACGATGTCAAGCAATATTACTGGGACGAGCCATTTCTATTCAAGCAGTGTGTAGGTCAAGTAATTTAGAGATGTATTCCAGATGTTGAATTTCAAAGTATCCTGCATCACTGACATTTTTCACCTTATGGTGGACATTTTGGAAGCATGCGAACTGCTGCAAAGGTTATTCAATCTGGTTTTTATTGGCCCACCATGTTTAAAGATGCTAATGAGTTCTATCAAAACTATAATCGCTGTCAAAGAACTGGTAAATTTTTAAGAAGACACGAAATACCATTGCAAAAATATTTTAGAGGTGGAATTATTTGAAGTTTGGGGAATTGATTTCATAGGTCCATTCCCACCATCTTAGGGAAAAATCTGCATTCTTGTCGCGGTGGATTATGTCTCCAAATGGGTTGAAGCTGTGGCTTTACCTACAAATGATGCCAAATCAGTTCTAAGATTCCTGCATACAAATATTTTTACCAGGTTTTGGTACGCCTTGTGGTTTAATTAGTGATGAAGGCTCATATTTTAATTGCAGATTAGTTGTCAACGCTCTAAACAAATATGAGGTTAAACATAAAATTGCCATGGCGTATCACCCACAGACAAATGGACAAGGTGAAATTTCCAACAGAGAAATCAAGCAGATTCTGGAGAAAGTTGTCAATCCCAAACGCAAAGACTGATTAGTACGGTTGGATGAAGCTTTGTGGGCTTATAGCACAACTTTCAAGACACTGTTGGGAATGTCACATTTCAAGCTTGTCTATGGTAAACCATGTCATTCACCAATTGAGCTAGAACAAAAAGCATTTTGGGCAATCAAAAAACTATACATGGACTGGGGTGATGCCACGGCATGACAAGAAAATTTTGCTACGGCAATTTGTACCTGGACAACAAGTCTTGCTATTCAATTCCAAACTTAAACTATTTCTTGGCAAATTAAAGTCGAGATGGTTTGGACTATTCGAAGTTGAGTGTATATATCCTCATGGAGCTATCAACGTTAAAGATGGAAAAATAGGATCCATTTTCAAAGTCAATGGTCAACGACTGAAACTTTATTTTGGAGCTCCTATAATGCATGCCAGAAATTTCACTTCTCTTCGCAATACTTAATAATTGTTCTTTTATAGAAATTTTTCTTTGTTTATTTTATTTTCACTTTTTCTTATTTGTTACCCAATAAATTTATTTAACTATTTATTTTTTTTCTTGATTACAAGTTTCTCGTTGGGCCAAAATACGTACAAATTGGAGCCATTAGCCCAAATTATTTTAATTCTCACAAATTTGTGCTAATTCCATTTTATTTTCCCGCTAAATGTCAATTGTTTTGCCTTGCAGCCCATGATTGAGTCCAATCTTATCGCACACGTCACAATTTCTTCTCTCCCACGTTTTAACCTAGTTGATTAAGTTTCTTGCTACATTTTCATTTCGCCTTGTTCTCGGCTTTTACTCTCTGTTTCACTTATAACCACAATAAAATCTTACCTTTTTCATTTTTTAGCCGTCTATATTCTCTTCAATGGCTTCCAAAACAACTTTTGCTTCAACCTCTGCCTCTCCACGCATCGTTTTCAGTAAACTTGTTGAAGAGAAATACAATAAAAATATTTCCAAACAACCATTCTGCATGGAGAAAGGATTCATTTTTCAAGATGCTCCCTTCATGGGGTATACAGAGGCCATATCATCAATTTTCGAAAAGCATGGGTGGGGAATCTTCTGTCTCTATCCTGATGATGTCTTCTAGAGGTAGTGAAAGAGTTTTATGCTCACATTACTTCTCTTGATAATGCATTTATATATGTGCGTGGCGCATCAGTTCTATTTGATGAGGACTCCATCAATGCTCAATATGGATTGTCTGAAGGTCCTGACGAGCATGCTGACTTTGTGAAGACAATGTCCCCAGAGCGTTTAGCCCAGGTTCTTACTGATGTTTGTGTGGAAGGTACACAATGGTCAATCTCAAGAAATGACTGTTACACCATCGAAAGAGTCTCATTGAAGCCTCAATGCAATATTTGGTACCATTTCTTAAAATCTCGTCTCATTCCTTCTACACATAATGCTCCAATCTCTAAGGATTGATAATTTCTTCTCGACTCTATAATGGTAGGCTGAAAGATTAATGTTGGAAAAATTATCTTTCGTGAGATTCATCGTTGTGCCCAAAAGAATGCTGGCACATTAAATTTCCATTCACTGATCACTGCACTCTGCCAAAGAGTCATGGTTCCCCTGTCACAAAATGAAGACCACCTTCCTAACAAAGGAGCTATTACTACACACATTGTATAGAAACTGGCTGGCGAGGAAATGCCAAGGAAAACTGGCATGCCTCTATCTTGTCCTCCTAGGATTGCTTCTGTTGTCCCCTCGACTTCTCATACTAAGTTTGAGCAGCGAATGATTGAAGCTATAGAAGGTTTGAAACAACAGTTTTATGTGTTGGAAAAATATCAGAAAATGCTTGAAATTGAATTTGGCAAAGTTCAAGAGGAAATAAATATCTTTTGGGAATATGCCCTCCAACATGATATTTCCATTCGTAAATCCCTGTAAAAGAACTTCTAGCGTCCAATGGCACCATTCCATTTTTTCCTAAGGAACTGCTATTGAATCCTGAAGTAGAAGATGAAAAACCTACTACTGCCCCCACGCACAACCAAGACTTAGAGAAAAATGAAGCTAGGATAGAATCTATCCACACTGAATCTGATGATAATGGAATGGATACCACTCAGAGTACTACACCCGCACCACAATCTAAGGCCTCTATGACTATCTAGGAACGTGTAGTTCTTCAACTGATTGATGAAACCACAAATTTTGTTACCGACAATGATGAGGAAGTGGTGCCCATCAACCAACTTAAGAGAAATGGATTCAAGAAGGCTATTGGTAAAATTGTTCAAGCTGATAGTGATGACCAAGACAGGCCACAATGTTACAAGAGAGCTGCAAGGAAATCTACACAACCCAAGTGAAGTAATTTCCGTCCTTTCCAAGCTTTGATTTTTTATATTTTCATGATCATTAATTTTGGTTTTTATCTATTTCATGCATTCATATAGCTTTTATTTGTTTTATTTTATCATGTTCATGCATTGAGGACAATGCATCCCTTAGGTTTGGGGGTGTGTTGAGGATATATATTGCATTGTTAATTGTTCATACAGTCCTTTTGTCATAACATTCAATTCCCATTCAACTGCCCGATTATGTGAGTATATGGTTATCAATGATGTTTAATGAGGATAATAACTCTTCTTTGTAAACTTAGAAAAAATGGTGATAGTTGTTTAGGCATGTTTAGCATAGGACAGTTGTTGAAATGAATTTCTAAAAGTAGAATAATTGAAATATAAATGCAATTAGGCTATTGTAGCATTCTTTGAATAAATTTAAGACTTCTTGACTTAAATTCAATATAGTAATAGGGTATACGTCATGGTAAAATAATATGAATACTACAATATTTGAACGTGTTGAGTAGGTCAGTAATATTTTGTTTGCTCAATTATATTGTTGACCAGAAAAATGAGTTCAGATATGAGTGTTTTTCTAAAAAAAGAAGTGTACATATTTTAGGGACACTCAACTGAATCTTGAGGCTAAATTGCTAAGAAGGTAGTTGTTTACTCCATCCATTTTTTTAGTTAAAAGCTTTTGTTTCATAAGTGATTTATATTCAAATTGTGACATGATATAATACATGGCAGTCTAGTGTATGCTCTATTGAGGTTGTCAAGTGTAAAATCATATGACAATATGAATTCCTTCGAAAAAATTTGTGTTGGAAATTACATAAGTGTCTAAAAAAAGTAGAGTTTAGGAGAGAGATAACCCAAATATATTTAGAAGAAATCTGCTATAGTTTCAATTGCTGAAATGTTTAGAAAATTTTACATTTAGGAACAATTTTCTGCATTGCATTTGCTAAACAAGTTTACAAGAACTGTAAGCAATTTTTCTTCGTTTTAGTAGAAAATTGCTGAGAATAAAAGTATACAGTATGCTGATTATGATTTGATAGTATAATTGGTGAATGATTGTTTTGGCAATTCCATGCGTTCATGCATATTCATACATTATTTGCTTAAGGAAAAGCAATAATTCAAGTTTGGGGGTGTGATAACTCTTGAAAAGAGTTATATTTAAGGCCTTTAAATGTAATTACTTGTTTGTAATTAAGTGAATACATTTGCATTTTTAGGATGTTTTTAGAACATTGTATAACAAAGCTTGGATTGCGATATAATGGTTATTATTTGTTAGTTTTATCACTTGGGGAGGAAAGGTGTGGTTTTGTGTGAACACAAGTGTAGGAAGAAGAAGAAGATGAAGAACGAAAATAAGGGAAGTGAAACATTGCCGTGGCAAATTGTGAGATTGATTGCCAATAGAATTGCCATGAAAATTTCGAGAAGATGACTCAACACTCTATCCACATCACTCTCAACCAGCTGTGCGTGTAACAGAAAACCCAACCTGAAAAGAGGAATGAAAAATGTGTGCTGAGGTGGGATGGATTTACCTAATAAAAGAATGAGAGAGAAGAAGAAAAAGAGGAGGAGAATTAGCGTGAGAAAGAGATTGGTGACAATAATCCTCTCTCTGGGCAAAGAAGAACTCCGTTGGAAAATTCCAGAGAATGAAAGGGTAGTAGCTACAGACAGCAGAATACAGACGTGAAGCAGGGGAAGAGACATCTTAGTTGGGTTCACATATAATTGGAAGATAAAAGAGAAGCTGGAGTGTGGCGTGAAATCCTGCAATTTCTGCCATTGTTTTCCTAATTTCTGTGATTCAAACTTGTTTTAATGTTGATGGATGATTTTAATTTGGTGTTAACTTTTACACCTATGAACTAAATCTTTTATGGGTTGGAGTTATTTAGGTGAATGTTTTATCATCTTTAATGATCATGATTTGAGATTGTCTATGTCACTGTTTCATTCGATTTCTGCTTATTCTAAATACATGCATGCAAGCTCTAGACATAGTTGATTGTGTGATGTGTTCTTTGATGTATTTTTAATTCTGAAAAGTTTAAATATACTGGATCTTAAATCATTTGATGCAGAGGAATATTCGACAGAATATTTGTAGCACTCTAGACATAAATGTTGCGAGTTGTACAGAGAAGAACGTTCATTGTAGTCATTAATCCAGAGTTCTGTAGACATACAGTAACTCAGATTTTTAGCTTAAGATCAAGCTATTAAAAGAGGTAGGTTACAGTGGTGACTCTCTGAGCAATTGATTAGGAAATATTTAGCCATGGCATTACTTTGATATGAGCATTTCACCTGACTAATTCCAGCCCTATTCATTCAGCAACAAAATTACTCTTACATTTCTCTGTAATTGCCACTACATTTTATTTTCCATATCAATTATTTGTTTTTAGCATTTGATTTCATTAAATCATTATACAAGCATCCTATTCAATGTGAGAGTATTTCCTGTTATTTAGTATAGTTAAGAGGATTATAATAACTTACTCAATTTCTTACTAATTTTTGATCCCTATGGAGACGATACTTATCACTTTATTACTTGAATGACGTGTACACTTGCACTATTGCATTAGTTATTTACATGCAACATTAACTGAATTACCCGAAATTTATATGTTTTTTTTTTGTTAAAACAAGTATAAAACATATAAAAAATGAATCAAATTAACCAAATTAACTAAATTTAATATATGTCAAATGTATATAAAAAATGTAACTTTTTGGTTAATTCAGTTAATTACCCGATTTCAAGCCAAATTAACCGTTAACCAAACTTCCAAAAATTTATTAACCGACCTCTGATCGAATCAATCTGGTTAATCAATCGATTAACCGAATTAATTCAATTTTACCTGAAATTTGCACACCCTTAGGGGCATTCCATATTGTCGAATAGATCGATGCTTGTAATCAGCAACAAGGATTAGATTTCGAGTATTATTGGTTGCGTCTTCTCTTGGGTTCTGATTAATTTCTTTGACATTTCTTTGGGCTAATCATTCCCTTCTTATTTGCCTAAAAGTGCATTCAAGTTTTGGGTCAATTGGCAATAGATTGATAATTCGGTCTACGTTCATTAACTCTAAAATATCACAAAAATAATAAAATGAAAATTAACAAAAACAAAAAAATAACCAAATTTCAAAACTTTTATCTTTACAAATAATGAAAAAATATAGTCCCTGACAACGACGCCAAAAACTTGGATCGGGGTTACGTGCAAGTGTACACGATCGTTTCAAGTAATAAGTAGTACGTAAAGAGTTATTGTCTCCAGAGGGACTAAATTTGTAAATTATTTGAAAAGTCAACTATAAAACAATTTGGAAGAAAACAAGTAAAGAATAATGCTATTGAGAGACAAAAATTATAATATGAATGTAATCAGATTTCAAATACCCACAAAATAAAACAACACATATTGCAGAAAAGTAATCGCAACAGAATGATTAAACCCAAGATTTAATAAACATAACATGAATAGACTAGAACAAGTATTTCATTCAACAAGAGTGTAACACCCCATGGCCGGTCCAGACACATGACTCAAGCTACAGGATGCTACAATAGTAAACAAAAACAATCACATATGTTTTTATAAAAAATAATCAATATATAAATAAATAAAAATCAAATCTAATGGTCAACTTGGATTTCAAATATATGGATCCATCGATAAATCATACAAGTAATTTGATTATCACGAAATATTGTGGCAATATGAAAATTCATTAAACCCAATTTTATATTAAGTATAGGCTTCTCTCGAAGTCCTATTATGTCCCTAAGTCACCTTGCATATATCTATGTCAAATTAACGTAGAAATAACCCTTTTGAGCTTTTCATATAGTTTATACATACAACAATTATCTTTCGATATCGACAGGCTATGCACCATTTAGGTCTTTCATCTATTAACTATTACCTCTTCTTAGATTAAATATGTAATTCCTTAACCTACAAATGTTGGCCTTATACTTATAAGTATTAATATGAATTAAACCTAATTGAATGAAACAATCATTTGCACATAATATTCATAATACAAAAACCAATCAACTCAAATCATGATTCAGACTCATTCTGAATAAACAAAATCAGGTCATGCTTTATTGAATTGAAAACATAAAGGTGAGATGCAAACTTGTTTTTCAACACAAAAAGGCACAATTAACAATAAAGAGAAAAGGAAGAAGAGTAGTCGAGGGGGTTATCCAAGGCCATTGCAAAATATGAAGAGAAAACAATTGGATTGCAAGGGGTTACTTTTGACTACAACTTGTAGCTTCCCATGGTGGCTCTCCTCCTCTTCTTTATGTTAAATCACTTATAAGCTCTCAAGTTACACTTTCTAGCTGCACTCAAATGCTTTTTCTCTAAAAACTGGTGTGCTTAACTAATGAATGAAGGCCTCCTTTTATAGCTGTTAAGTCCCAAAGTCCCTTGCTATTTTTAGTAAGGGAATCCTTTAATTTCCTCCCATCGTTGAGTCATCCATGATGTGTGGAGGAATAGGTGGAATCATGGCTATTTTTAGCAAAGGTGGGTGCTTGATTTCTTCCTTTGTGTGCTCGACCCTTACTTAATGGAAAGGTGGGTGGTTTGATTGCCATTTTTAGTAGCAGTGTGGGCGGTTGAGGTTTGAATCAAGGGGAGAGGTTACCGGTTCTTACTTAAGGGTGAATGGAATTAAGTTTTGCTATTTTGGGAGTAGGATGACTGGTCTTTGAGTAGTGGATGGTGTATGGCCGATTGTGGACTGCTAATTTTAGCAGTGGTTATTGTCATCCCTGTTTGGGAAGTAGGTAAATGGACAAGGTCCTATGGATGATAGGTGGATGATTTTGGGCTTCCATCTGGACAATTGTGGGACTCCATGTAATTGGGTTTGGAATGAAGTTCCTTTGAAGCCTAACACGACTAGATCTGGTTCCTCCAAGTTGTACCTTTCTAAGCCCTAAAACAACAAAAATTCTGCTATACTTTCTCGTAGCCCAATTATTCTAAAAATATAATAAAATAACATGCATTTAGCATAAAATTCACTAAGCTAACACATTCCCATAAAAATCATAAAATATTACAAAATTAGGTATAAAACCACAAAAAGTGTTATTTATTTACTCAAAATTTGCATAAATTATACATAAAAATGTTCAAAATATCTATATATTTTAGAGTTTACAACCTGCCACAATTTTTTTGTGGCAAATTAGACTCTTTCAAGCACTTAACGAGCTTATTTTTAGGCTATTTTATGTTATTTTAATGCATTTTCAATTTTATTAGTGTAACTTTAATTTCTTGTAGAATAAGCATTTTTGCGCAATAATTTTGTGTTAGTTAACCTATTGGGCTAATACGGGTCTAAGATAGTTTTAATGAGCTTAATCTAGTGTGCAAGACAACTATTTTTAGCCTAGGAGGATTATGAACAGTAATTGGGTCGTAATACAAGTTTCCAAGGTTGTAGCACAACAGAAGGACTTCTAGAATTTATGTTCGAAGTTGTGTTGCGACACAACTGTGACGAGGGCCAGAAATTAAGTAAGGGTGTTTTTGTTTGCACAATTAATATTTATTAGATTTTAGGCTTTTTTTTACCTAATTAGGGCAACTAATTATGCCTATAAATAGCAAGGCTTAGGCTGAGCTAAATTAGGCTTAGATTATATTCAAAACTAGTTAGTTCACTTTGTTAAATTGTAAATAGGTGAAAGTGTGTTAAGTATACCAAATGAAAAATAGATACACAAAAGCATATATGTTTGTTAGAATTATAGGTTGTTAGAATGTTAAAATTTAATTAATTGAATATATGTATTGAAACACCTAGGGTTGACCTAAGGCATATATGTCTAGAGTATAGAGTTATCTTTAATGCTTTTAGACTAATAATTCATGTAAATTTTGAGTGGTTGATAACAGTTTTCCTAGTTTTTTTATTATAATTCTGTCCTATTGGATAATGGTAAAAATAGTAAAGACTCAAGGAGTTTCACTAGTATAAAAGAGGGGCACTAACTACACTTCAATCATCACTCACTCATTCATCTATCTTTACTCACACCACATTTGAGAGCAAGCAACATAGAATTAAGAGAAATTCAGAGGGTTTTGAGAGCAGCCAAATTAGACACTTTAAGAGCATTTGTGCATCGAAGCAAAGGAGAAGAGAGGAGGAAAAGCAACGAGAGCAGTGCCACGAAAAGTACCGAAATCAGTTTAGAATTTCTTTTCCTTTAATCTTTTATTTTGTTCAAGTTGATAAACATCATTTCAATTTACTCATTTTCTTTTAAACTAATAATAATGACTTAATCCTATTGATGCTAGTTTGATTGCAATCCATTAACTTATGTTATTAATACTATGTTGATGTTGTTATGTGCATTGGTTGTTTATTCATTCAAATGATATCATGAACATGCCTACTCATGCATAAATTATGTAGGGAAACATATGAACTAATTACTTAATATAGAAAAGATGGTAATTAGTAGAAGCAATATTTGAATATCTTTTAATGATTGAATTAGTAATGATATTTTGCAATATTGTTACCTTGCATAACCCTTAAATATGATGTCTACTTATGAAACTTTGAAGTTAATTGAACATAAAAGTATGCTAAAGAAACTTAAAGGTTAAAAAGTATGACTACATAACTTATAAATTCTTGGTTAGTAAATAGCTAAATTGCCACGGTTCTGCCTTAACATTATCAACATTGTTTTTAATAATTTTAAGTTAAGGAAAGCAATTATTCTAGCTCCTTGATGTCACTGTGATTAAACTTGTGTTATTGTATATTGCTTATTATTCTTTGTTAACATTCTTATATTTCTTGAATACTTAGTAATCTTAGTTAGGTTAATTAGTTAATTGAATTCACTTTTAATTATTTCAATCACCAATTGATAGTTTCCAAATTTTTGTCTTACTTATACAGTCCTGTGGAGACAATAACTCTATACTTACTACTTTATTACTTGTTGTCCTTGTCATACTTGGCTTTTGTAGTGGCATCGACGTTTAAGTCTCTAAGAAAGGTGATAGAGTCTCCGACTTCTTCGGCACCAAGTGGATTTAAAAGGATGTAGTCGACTTTAAGTTGCTTGAAAAATATGACCATTCTTTAAGACTAGAAACGATAGTTGGTTCTGTCGAGGGGCTCGAGCTTGGAGAGGCCAGGAATGAACTTGTTCATCGGGACAAACGAAAGTTTAACCTGTAGTATAAAAGTTACTTCTAAACTGTTGGAGAATAACTATTTCAAAACAAACTCATTAGCACTGACTGGAAGAATAAATTTAGCATAAATAAATAATAATTGTGTCGTTGAAGAACCACTGCCTTAGAAGAAAATTCATCTTGATTGATGTAATCGAGTTGTGGACGTCGCCCTTAAGGTTAACACAGTACTTCTATATTCATACACTCGAATAAAGAAGGTAGAACAACAAGTGGAATTGCTCTTCTCAAGCGAATGAGACAATCAACCAAAAAATAGAACAGGGGACTTAGGCAAAAAAATCGAGAAATATAATCATGAACAGAACTTAAAAAATAGGGAGGAAACAAAGAGGAAAATAGAATAGTGTTTTCTATTTTTCTTTTCGTATAAAGATTGAAAAAGGCCTACTATTTGTACTATTCATTTAAGGTCAAAATAGTAAAAGATTAATTATTAAAAGTACTTATTTAAATATTAAAAAGAATAAAAAATTATCCAAAAAGTGTTAACACAGACATAGACACGGACGGGGGCCTTAACCCCAATTACTCAGTGAGGAAAGAGGCCAGTTTGTATATAAACCCTCTTAAAAGCTTATACCAATGTTGGATTCCATTTTGCATTACTAACATTCCCTCACTAATGCAAAGAATTGAAAATTTGTAAATACAAGAAAAGGTGAAATGTCAAAAGAGCAATAACAAAATTAGCTAGTACGTACTGAAATGAGTGATTCCTCTCTTTAACAATTGAACGAATTTTGAAATTTTTAATATAGGGGTTAACTCATGACACACAACTAATCTATAAACCAATTGATGTTCAACGATAGATGAACAAGTTTTAGCCAACACACCTCGAGATTTTGGTAAGTAGTCTAGAAAGACTACCCAAAGTCTTTCACAGAAGGTCGCTATCAAGTCTATCTCAATATAGACTAACCAAATCAAGACTATGAAATCATTAAGAACATTTTATCAAGCTCATTCTCTAAAATTTAAATTCGGTGAATTCATCAAGTCCATTTCAATAGGACTACCCAAATTTTAGGATATGAACCCGATTCCTAATTAATCTGGAAATTGGAAATCATTGGAGGAGTAAATCAAAAGTGACTACAAGTTAGCGACCTCTATTGAAAGAAACGGGAAACCTAGAATATAAACTGGACTTGGTGAGAAAACCAGTTGATTCCATTATGGGAGACACAATGATTTGTAAATGCACAATTCTCATGAAGTTGGTAATAGAATGGGAAGAACTATAAATAGTTGGGAAAATGCTTCTTAGGAATGAAGTTCTTCCCAAATTTGTTTCATTTTCTGTCTTTTTCATCTTTTTCATCGGATACTTTGAAGAGGGAACAGCCATGGAAGGTTCCGAATGAAGCAGACTTCATGAGAATGTAGATGGAAAAGTATGGAAGCCAACAAACTGGTAAGGTTCTTAGCCCTTCTCTATGCGTAAGAATAGGTAAATAAGGTTGTGGGCCTTCAGCACCATTTTAGGGGTTCTGCATGCTTATGAACGTTTAAGCTTGTAAGATGAAGTGCAAGTTTAACTAGTAGATTTTTGGTTGTAGTGCTTAGCTTCTAGGAGAATGGAAGCTTTGGCGAGAGAGCTGAAGGTATGCCATGTTTGCATAAACGTGAAATATGATGATCTGTGCATGCATTGCATGATTGTGGGAAACACTTCAATTGGATAGATGAAGTTAGGAAGGGAAAGGGGAGTAAACCTATTAGTTACCACAACGGGAAAAGCTCTGGGCCTTATGAGGGAACACTACGGTGTTTGAGCATCAAGATTAAGTGGTGTACAGAAGGTAATGGGAGGAGGATTCGAGAAATTAGTATTATGGAAACGTATTTAATGTGACGACGATATCGAATGGTCCTTCGGGGTGACACTTTGATAGTTGGTATGAGGTACGTAGTGTAAGACCATAGATGAATGACGTCATGGAAACATGGTACAAGGTATAAGGTATACGATGTAACACCATATATAAAAGATGTTACGGCAACTAGGTATGATGCGTAAGACCATGGATGAAAGTCTCCATGGCATCCACAGAGATAGTTCGCTTGGACAGTAAACACAGAACAGAGATAGTCCACTGGGACAGTAAACACAGAACAGAGATAGTCCACTGGGACAATAAACACAAATAAAGTCTATTGGGATAGTAAATACGGGGTAAGTCCGTTGGGACATGAGAAATGAGGTGAGAAGGGTATAAGACCATATCTCGGTTATGACAACCCATAGAACCCATCAGAACCACAAGCACAAGGTATACTGCCAGTGCGCCAAGCAAGAAAAACCATGCAGGTGGGAGAAGAGTTAAAAGAAAGCGTAAGTATGGCAAGTAGACCATGAGGGATCCACCAAAAATGATGAAAGTGGTGGGGATAGCTGTGAAAGCTGATAGGGCATAGGCAAAGACCTGATAAAAATTAGAGAAAGATAGGCGCGCGAGAGCTAGCCTAGCTATGGAAAAGTATTCGAGGATTACAAATAAGGATCCCTTATGAAGAGCCCCCAAGGATTGCTCAAAGAATTTGTATGTGAGAGGAAAATCTCATGGAAGGGATGGAAGTTTCACTTCCAGGATAAAGATTCTATCATAGGGACAGAATGTCTACAAAGACTATTCCTCTTTGAGGAAAGTCTAATGCAGGTACACTTTCGCAATGTTAACCTGTAATAAGGAAATAAACAAGTGGGTTGGCAAATTCATATAGTCGCAGGTATGATAACCTATTGGTTCAACAAGTCAGACTAACCATCACTTAACAAGAGAGTCCCCAAGTAAGGGCTGGTATAAGGGGCGGATTACTGGAAGTAATCCCATTACTACAACCAATGGAATGAATTAAGAAAGCGGTTTGCTAGAGTGGCGTGGTCTGCTGTAAATCAACACCAACAAAAAATGTCAATGAGTCCTTAGGGATTAGGGTATAGATAGGAGGGAATTTGCCAACGACTGGTCTAACCATAGAAGTCTGCCAAAGACTGGTTCGACCATGGAAGTCCACCAAGGAAGGTATGTCCTAAAAACCCTTGGGTGGAAAGAAGAGAAAGCCAATATAGAGGTATAGTATGAAAAAACAAGCGTACAACCAAGTAAGATAGAGGCCAACAAACACCCTGTATGTGGGGTGTATGAAAGGAAGAAAAGACAAGAAGTAAGGATAGGGTTCACTGATGTGGTGAGGTGTCTAGATTACGGTTGAGCAGAGAGTCCAAACAGAGGGAAGTTTTATAAAGAGTCGAGTAGCTCGGAGGATCGGGTGGAGTCCGCCACCCTGAGAAAGAACACTCGCCTGAAATGAGTAGGTAGTATATTTATGTTTAACTTATTCTACATTTGTTACCCTCATGTGATGGGTTTAAATATGATACAGTGAAGGAACTCATTAAGTTCTCTCGAACTTATGGAGTTGACTAATGTTAGTAAGACTTGCGAGGATGATCGAGGACTTCAAGAAGGGACCTAGCCAGTTGGAGTGGAGATTAGGGATTGCTATTGGATCAAAGTCATACACATGGGAGAGGGTACTATTGGAGGCTTCGCCTTAGGAATTGTTATGTTGTATCTAGATCGTAGACTTAGAATCTGGGTAATGGGATAGTTAGCCCCGATAAGATCTATAAAAGTGTCGTTGTAAATGAAAAGTTTGATTAAAACAGAATCTTGAAGGGCTAAGCTTTTCATTAAGTTTAAGAATTTTTTGTAAGAACTATTATTATTTTTAATGTAATTAGTTCTATAATAGTTTGTCGATAAATTTTAGGATAAGTCGAACTAGTCCAATTATGATGGACCGTAGCTAGATTTGGTGGATGTGTTGGGTTTGGGGTGTTACAGTAAGAGTAAGAAACTCAACCTCACATATCGGTGAGTTCATCAAGTACGTCTCAAAAGGATCACCCAAACTCTGGGATATGAATTCATTAAGAGTAAGAACTCAACCTTATGCATGTACATTGTTTGCCATAGGGATAGGTAAAATGTACACTATGAGTCTTTCCATGGTTTCATTTAACGACATTGGACTTAGAAAACTAAGTTGGGTATCCACCATGAAATCATCAACCACTAAGCTTAAGACCCATCCCTCTCGACGAATCAAAAACCAATTTTCTATTTAACCCTTTGGTTAGTGGATCAACTAGGTTCCTTTCAGACCTCACGTACTCCAAGACAAGTACTCTATTCTTTATTAAATGTCTCACAAATTAATGTCTTATTCGAATATGCCTCTTTTTACCATTGTAAGCTTGACTCTTAACAATGCAAATTATGTCTTGTGAGTCACATAATAAAGATACATGAAGTATCACTTTTTCCCATAAAGGAATCTTTGCAAGTAGATTCCTAAGCCGCTCAGCCTCTTACCCGACTAAGTTAAGAGTTATAAACTTTGAACCCATTGTGGAGCGTGAAATACAAGTTTATTTAGCATACTTCCAAGAAATAATTGCTCCACCCAAAGTAAAGACATACCCACTTGTAAAGCTAACTTCATTATTATCAATTACCCAGTTTGCATCACAATATCCCTCTAGGACTGTAGGGTATCCGAAAAATTCCAACTCCCAAGTTATTGTACGTTTAAGGTATTTAAGAATATTCTTTAAAGCATTCCAATGATCATTGCTAGGATTGTGGGTTTCGACTTATTCTATTGACTGCATAAGCAATATCAGGACGAGTATAGTTCATCAATAATGTAAGACTTCCAATAATTTTAGCATACTATGTTTGGGAAATTTTGTTTCCTTTATTCTTTATCAAATTTATGTTAGAATCAAAATGAGTTTTCATAGGGATTACATCAAAGCTATTAAAATTCTTTAGCACTTTCTCTATATAATGAGATTGGTTTAAAGCAAATCCTTTTTCTAATTTAGTAACCTTTACTCCTAAGATTATATCTACCTCTCCCAAATCAGTCATATCAAAATTGGTAGATAAGAAGTTTTTGGTTTGGTTAATGGCTTCTATATTAGTACTGAAAATTAACATGGTATCCACATACAGACTTATGATGATACTATCAGAACAAAATGTTTTAGAATACACACATGCATCTGCACCATTAACAATAAAAAAAATAAGAATAATTTTATGAAATTTCTCATACCATTACTTTGGAGCTTGTTTGAGACCATATAAATATTTTTTGAGTGTACAAACTTTATCTTCCATGCCAAGTGCCATAAAACCTAGAGGTTGCTCCATGTAGATTTCCTCGTCCAAATCACCATTCAAGAATGTTGCCTTCACATCCATCTGATGTACGAGCAAATTGTGAATGGAAGGTAAAGCAAACAAAACATGAATGATTGAGATCTTATTCACAAGAGAGCATGTATCAAACTAATCTATTCCAAATTTTTAAGTGAACCCTTTTACAACTAGTCTTGCCTTATACCTCTATATTGACCCATCTGGTCTAAATTTCTTTCTAAATACCCATTTATTACTAAGAGGTCTAAAACCGCTAGGTAAGTCTACTAGTTCCTAAGTGTGATTAGACATGATAGACTATAGCTCATTATTTATAGAATCTCCCCAAAAACTAGCATCTATTGATTATATGGCTTCATCATATTTTGGATCCTCATCTATAAAAAATGTATGAGATATAAAATCACTTATCAAGTCAAAATCTTTAACTTCAGTTACAAAGGAAGTAAGGAAATCTAATTCGAAATTAATGGCATTCCTTCGTCGTTCGCTCCTCCTAGGTTCAATATCATTATTAGAAATATCTTTATTAAGTGTATTTGAAGAAACATGTTCATCTAATTGTATATTAGTACTTATGTTAGATATCTTTAAAGGAAAAATATTCACAAAGAAAACAACATATCTAGATTCACATATGGAATGATCATGCAAAAACATGAATCTATATGCAACACTATTTAGAGCATACCCAACAAATACAACATCAATAGTTTTAGATTCGATAGTGCTCTTTTTAAAAGCAGGCAAGCCTACTTTTTCTAAACACGCCCATACTTTCAAGTATTGTAGATTAGAGGCATAAATTTTCCACAATTCATACAAGGTACAATCTAATTTTTTTATGAGGCACTCTATTAAGAATATGGCTAGTAGAAAGGACGGCCTCCCCCCACATATTGTAAAGGAAACCAAAACTTAGTAGTAAAGCATTCATTATTTCTTTTAGAGTTTGTTTCTTCCTTTCAACTATGTCATTTTATTGTAAGACATAAGAAGCAAAAAATTCATGTATAATATCGTCTTTCTTGCAAACCTTTTTACAAAAATTAGTGTCGCATTCACCACCTCTATCAGATCTAAGACATTTTATTCTCTTATCAAGCTAGTTTTCTACTTCTACTTTATAAATAAGAAAGGTTTTATCAGCTTCATCTTTCGATTTTAGGATATAAACCTTTGTATATCTAGAGTAGTCATCTATAAAGGTGATATAGTAACGTATTCCACTCTTACTTTCTGTGTTTTTTGAAGTATGTTAGATCGGTATGAACTAATTCTAAAATTTCAGTCTTCCAATTAGTAAGAGTTCTTAAAAAAAGGTCTAGCATGTTTGGCTTCAACATGAATTTCACATTTATTAAGGCTACTATCATCTAGATTAAGGAGTAGATTCATTTTTATGAGCTTTTTTAAAGAATGAATATTCATATAAGCTAATCTAGCATTCCACATATCAAGAGATTCAACAATATAAACAGAAGTGGAGGCCTTATTATTATCATTAAATATAGTCTCAATCACAAATAAACCTCCACTCAGATAACTTTTCCCTACACAATCTCCATTATGAGAAAATACAAGTTTATCAGATTCAAAAACTAATTTAATGTCTACCTTATTCAGTAATCCACCACTGATTAGATATCTACACAAGGTGAGTACATAAAGAATATTATTCAGTGCTAATGTTTTGCCAGAAGTAAGTTAAAGAAAGATCTTTCCTTTACCGAGTACTTCTGAACTGCTAGAATTCCTCATATAAGCTTGTTAACCTTCAGCTACATTTTTAAACTAGGTGAACATTTCTCTATAACTATAGAAGTGTTTAGAAGTGCCTGTGTCTACAATCCACTCGGTATTGTTCTCAACTAGGTTCACTTCAGAAACCATAATGGATACTATCTCATTTGGATTTTTAGCTAGATGTACTTGTGGTTTGTTTTTGATCTGGCGATCAGAGAATTGGTGGCATTGGTATGCTTTGTGTCCAAATTTTCCACACACTTAGCAACTCATTGGGTTGTTGGACTTTTTATTCTTTCTTGGTTTCTTGAAGTTCACAATCTTCTTGTTTAGAGGTTTCGCCATTTTCTTTGAATTTCCAATGTTACTTAATTTGTTAAAATTGTGAAAATCACTTGAAGTAACTAGATCCTTATCTTTAAAGGAAAATCACTTGAAGTGACTAGAGCCTTATCTTTAAGACGGTTGGCCTCCTCTACCTTCATGTGGAAAATCAATTCTTCCAGAGAAAGATCCCGCTTCTTATGCTTTAGGAGATCGTGGTAGTCGGACTAGGACTTTGGAAACTTCTCAATTAGGACATTTTCTTGAAGGGTTTCACACATCTTCATCCTTTCAGCTAAGATGTCAGAAACTAATTTCTCGTAGGCCTGTACTTGTTCCATTATAGATTTGTCATAAGTAATCTGGAATTTAAGCCATTCTCTAACGACATACTTCTTGATTCAAGCATCGTTAGCTCCATACTTCTTCTCTAAGGTATCCCAAATGGATTTGGCTAACTTATCTTTGACAAATAGGTCGAAGAGGTTGTTAACCATGTGGCTTAACATGTGACCTCTTACCATTTTGTTGTACTTTTCATACTTGGCTTTAGTAGTGGCATCAGCGTCTGAGTCTCTGGGAATGGTGGCAGTGTCTTTGGCTTCTTTGACGATAGATGGATTCAATAGGACGTAGTCAACTTCAAGTTGCGTGAAAAACATGATCATTCTTGGAGACCAAATATAACACCCCATACCTGGTCCAATAGTCAGACCAGAGCTATAGGATGCTACCACGATAAACCAAAATATTCATAAGCAATTTAATTAATATTATTCAATAAATCAACATATACTAGTTAAGTTCATGTTAAACATGCATTACAATAAAAAAAAACAATTCCCAATCGAGCTTGCGAAAGCTCTTAAACAAGTTCAGAACTAAAATAGAACCAATCTGAAACATTTACAAAATAATAGGTAAAAAATTAAAACATGGGTCACATGGCCATGTGGCCAGGCTATGTGACAAGGTTGAGGTCGTGTGGTGCTATCACATAGCTATGTCCCCAACCTATGTAACAGACTAATGTAATGTACTTCAGGATCACACGACCGTGCCGCCAGGTCGTGTAACTCACTGTCACTGTGTGAACCAAAAACCACCATGAATGTGTTGAACACACGACTGTGTGGTAGCCCACGTGCAACATAATTGATCTATTTGTGCAAGTTTTATAGCATTCAAGCTAAGTGACCTATAATGCCAATTTATGCAATTCAAGTCAACACCAAAACTAATACATTTCAAAGCCAAAACACCAATTCATATAATCATTTAAACATACAACCAATATGGCTCTACAATTCAATAAACTCAAGTGAAATACAATTCATACTAAAACTTTTAACCATTTCATACCAAATCATTCAACCATTTTATACCACAAGTTAGGTCACATACATATCACGATTTTAAGGTTTTCTTTCACATTTGTCAATACCATTTAGCATTTACTTAAGCTACCATTTTCACATGCTTATATATTCAAACTCAACAATGCCAAAAACACTAGCACTTACTAATTCATATACATAACATCATTCAAACTTTTCCATTTCATGCCACCATGTAAATCATAATCATATTTCCATAATAAAAAACAAACTTGGTATTTATCATACATCAAATATCAAACCTCAAACATAAGCTTATATACAAAACTACTATACAAAAGTTCAAACTACTTTACGTAAGCTAATCCAACCTATGAACATGCCACAAATAACCAAACTCAAAACGTCAGAAGCCTACCGAATCAGAAGACAAAAAGTGTGTTTTTCTCATTGATCATATTGACATGTTCTGGATGTCCAAAATCTACAAAAAAAAGTTGCAACATGGCTAGTATTATAAAATAATCAGTAAGCTCATACAATATAAACATTTACCTTACCTTAACCACTTACGAAAAACATGATTCAATTGTGAAACAATCTCACCTGTTATGGTATTCAAAACAACATCAAATATATAAGGCTTTAAGGCAAATCCACATATATATAGCTTCAAATGGTAAATTTCAAAACTCAACCCAATATATATAATGACTTCATTTTCTAATTTATCACATTGCTCACATGCACCATTCAATTTGCAACATGTACTCTTACCATAAACATCCATTATGTAATTCAAATATACCTTTCAAGATTCAAACAACAACATTAACTTATAAGATTTTGAGCTCAATCATATATATACCTCAAATATTTTCATTTTCATTTCAAACCAACTTATACATTATATTCAATTCATATGCATAACTTAGCCAACAATCAATGGCATAAAATCACCTTTTTATTCACGATATTACTCGATAAAACTTCGTAACAGAATTCCCTACACATGTAAAAGTAATAGTGCCTAGTCACCTATTAGGGTTAAACCTACAAGAATCATTTGCCTGGCCAGGGCTTAATATTACTATATTCTCGAGTATGCAACACATGTAGGAGCCCTGAACCTATTCCTGTAATCTTGAGTCCACAACATATGCAAGAGCTCAGAACCTGGGCAAAACTCATAACCTCGTATACAAAACTTTTTCTAGTTTCATCAGAATTTAATCTCAAATCATACCACTTGCAACAATCCATTTCAATTAGATTAAATTCTTAATTTTTATACTAGTTCATAACCAAATTCAAGCTTTCAATAAACAAAATTACAAATTTAAAACATAATTCAACAATAATTTAAACTTATTTATACTGTATGAACTTACGTGATAAAACGGTAATGCTTTAGATACCAGGGTTTATTCGATAGTTTTCCCTTTTTCGCCTAAGTCAACAACTTGATCTATATAATAGTTAAGATTCACAATATCAACACTAATATCATAAGAACACTCAAATTCATGCCTATAAACTTTTAATTTTATTTTACATAATTTCCTTGAACTTTTACATTTTATTCAATTTAGTCCTTAAAATCGAAACAAGTTTTAAAATCTACCAATTTCTATCAAAAAAAATCTAAGATTCATTAATCACAAGTTTTAAAATCTTAAATAGTTTTGAAATCAGCGATACGGGTTAGTTAAACCTAGTTGCAACTATCTCAAAAACATAAAATTTATGAAAAACAAACTAAAATTACATACTATGCAAAGCTTGGAAGCTTGGCCGAAGCTTAAGTTTTCTCTTCCATGAAGAATCGGCGGTGAAGGGGGAACAAGAAAGATGATAATGCCTTTACCTTTTTTTTAAATGTTTTATAATATTAAACTTAAACATTTATTTTAATTTAACATTAAAATAACATATAAATTAATAAATAACAAGCATTGACCATCCACCCATATTCAACAGGTGGTAAATTTCCACATGAGACCTTAAACAATTATTAATTAAGCATGTAACCTAATAAAAATCTAAAGTGATTAACATTTACAATTTTTATGATTTAGTCCTTGTACCTAAATTAGCTATCAAATCACTAAAATTTTCTGACCAAACTTCAGTCCACCTATATAAAAATTCTGTAAATATTTAATAAAAATATTTACGAGCTCGATTTATAGAAACAATGTCTCGATACCTCATTTTTCAAAACCACTAACTTTAGGGCCAAACCACTTGTACTTTAATTAACGGGCCAATTATCAAAATTTTTCAAATCAAAATTCACTATAACACAGTACTTGACTCGTAAATATTAAATAATAAATTTTATGAACTCACTCTTCGAAATTGTGGCCCTGAAACCACTGAAAAATGAGCCGTTACACCAGCGACTATAGTTGGTTGCGTTGAGAGGCTCAAGCTTGGAGAGGTCAGCAATGAATTTGTTCATTGGAACAAACATGTTTAACCAGCGGTATACAAGTTGCTTCTAAATTATTGGACAAATACTATTGCAAAATAAACTTGTTAGCATTGTCTGGAAGAATAAGTTTAGAGCAAATAAATAAATAATAACTGTGTCGTGGAAGAGCCATTACCTTAGAAACAAATTCGTCTTGATCAGTGTAATCGAGTAGTAGACGTCACCGCCTAAGGTTAACACAGTACTTCTATTTTTGTACACCAGAATAAAGAAGGTGAAACAACAAGTGGAATTGCTCTTCTCAAGGGCATCGAAAACTCAAACGAAAAATAGAATAGATGACTTGGATGAAAAAAATGGGGAAAAATAATTAAGAAAATAACTTTAAAACAGGGAGGAAATAAAGAGGAAAATAGAGGAAAAAAGAAGGGTGTTTTTTATTTTTCTTGTCGAATAAAAAATGAGGAAAGTCTTGCTATTTATACTATTCATCGAAGGGAAAATAATAAAAAGAGCATGGTCAATTTTCACAACTGACCAGTTTTTTCCGTAGATTTTTCAGCAACTGAAAGACTGACCCGATTTTCTCGTAGATTTTTAGCGATAGAAGATTGACCAGATTTTCAAAAAATATTTATTTAAATATTAAAAAGAAAAATATTTATCCTAAAATAAACACATGTGTTAACATGGACACGCACCAAGCCTGGTGGGCAACGGTGACAACATACGTGTGCAGGACCCTTAACCCCAATTACTCAATGAGACAAAGAGACAATTCTAGATATAAACCCTTTTAGAAGCTTATTCCTAACCAATGTAGGATTCCACTTTGCATTACTAACAAGTTTTACTGTTGAAGTATAAATGAGATTGTTACGTGAGACAATTGACTTCTGGAGGGACTATTGGGTGTTGGAAAATATGTACATCACACGTATAATAAGTGTAATTACATGTTATTATTTGCTATCATAATAGGTTAGCTCAAATTAAAAGTGATCTAATTTGGTTAAGGTTTACTGGGCTTTAATTATTAAATAAAATATAGGTTAAATATGTGTAGATACTGTAGTAACTAATTTTTAATTAATGATGGGCTGGTTAGAAATTAAGGTTAATGTGCAAAAGTTATATATTAGGGTTATAGTCCCCAAATTACACAAAAGGTAACTTTTCTAATATATCATCTTTAGAAAAGAGAGAGCAAATTTTCTCTGAATTTCTTGTATGCTAATTTGAAAGATCAAATCCGTAAGATCCAAAAAAATTTCAAGGAATTGATAGATTAAAGTATGCTGCCACCTCTAGTTTTATTCTTGATGATTTTACATGACAGATCATGTTTTATTAAGCTTTGTATCAAGATTTTAACGATTCTAACAAATGGCATCCGAGCCTCGCCATGGAGAATCATTTGGAATGGATTAAGTTTCTTTCCTTTTTTTTGATTGATTGATTCATGAAAATTCATGTGTTTAATATGTTGGATATATATTGAATCTTTGAGATTCTTGATAAAATTAAAGTTTTAAGGTTTTAATTTTTTTTATCTTTGGTAATTTGCTTGGATTCAATTTTTAGGGTTTAGAAATAGAAATTGCACAGATCTTAAGTTTACATGTCGAAGGTTTGTTTATATATCAAATGTTTAAGTTCTCTTAAGTTGAAGCTAGCGCGCTAATGTGGAAATATGAATATATGTATATATATTAATCATACATTTTCTTTTTCTTCATACAATTATTATTTGCTAAATCACGAGATTTCACTTTGAAATCTTGTTTTTCTTTAGAATTTTTTTTTTGATTCAATGTATGAGATGCATGTTTAATTCATATATATGTTTCGATTATATATATACATGTTTTGATTGGTTCAATGTATGAATTGCATTTCTATATTAAATTCTATTGATTGAGTATGTTCTTAAAGATATGATGTATGTTGTTTTGGAAAATTATATAAATACATATATATATGATTAAAGATATGATGTATGTTGTTTTGGAAAATTATATACATACATATATATATGATTATCTTTTAATTTGATTGAAAGATGAGATTAAGAGAAGTATTTTGAAACAATTAAATTTAGATTTTGACTTTAAGTTTTAATTAAGGATGTCTAATATTTTAAATAGATTAGTTGAAACAAAATGCCGCAAAAGTGACATCTTTTGCGTAGATTAGTTTATTTAAAATATTAAGATAATTATGTATTTTTGTGATTCATGCGTTTATTAATTGACCCAAAGGTAAGTTAATATATGACAGAATTTAAATGACATCTTTGGTGATAAATGTGTGACAATTATAAGGTACTTTACGTAAGAAATAAGTTGGTCTAAAGATTAATTAATTATTTGACATAATTTATTGTTAATGTTTGATTGCTACAACAAGAGTATCGCTTACTGTTAATATTAATGTCCAAAGACTTGATATTAATTTTGTGTTTGGTATCTTGAGATGGGATTAGCCGTTATCTTGAATTTATTGTTTACTTATGAATATTGATGTGAACTTGTTCTTATTTATTTTGTTCTATATTCAGCTAGTTCATCTTCTGCTGCCACAATATCTGCTAATATAAATTCTATACCCATGCTTAACGGGACTAATTTTAAGGAATGAAAAGATACTTACTTATAGTGCTTAGCTGTATGGACATAGACCTTGCACTAAGGGAAGAACAAACTGCACCTCTCGCTGTAGAAAGCACCCCTGATGTTAAAAGGAATTTTGAGAGGTGGAATCATTCAAATCGTATGAGTCTAATGATCATGAAACACAATAGTTACTCAAGCCAAGGGTTTCCTTGATGAAATTGAGAAACGTCTTCTAAAAATGATAACGTTGAGATGACATCACTTCTGACTTCTTTGATGTCTATAAAGTATAAATATCAAGGAAACATAAGAGAGTACATTATGGCATGTTGCTTCAAGACTTAAGGCACTTAAAGTTGAGCTTTTTGAGGAATTTCTTGTTCTTATGGTTTTGGTATTCCTTCCTGCACAGTTTAATCAATTTAAAAGTAGTTACAACTGCCAAAAGGAGAAATGGACTCTAAATGAGATCATTTCTCATTGTGTACAAGAGGAAGAAAGGTTGAAGCGTGATAAGTTTAAAAGTGCTCATTTGACCAATGCCTCTAAAGACAAGGGTAAGAAAAGAAAATATCAGAATGAAGTTGCTAAGGTCCAGCTCAAAAGAAACAACAGCAAGCTATAGAGAGTTGTTTCTTTTGTAACAAGTCTGGACAATTGAAGAAATAATGTGCCACATATCATGCCTGGCGTGCAAAGAAATGTATAATTCTTAATTTGGTTTGTTCTTAGGTTAATTTAGATTAAATACCTAGAAACACTTGGTGGATAGATTCTGGTGCTACTACTCACATAAGTGTTTCTATACAAGGTTGCCAGAGCTACTGAAAGCTAAGTGATGGTGAAAGACACATCTTCGTGGTCAATGGAAAATCGATAGAAGTGGAAGCAATTGGGCATTTTAGGTTGTTATTAGGAACTAGTTTTTATTTGTATTTAAAAGACACTTTTATTGTAACATCATTTACACGAAATTTAGTTTTTGTTTCTTCGTTGGACAAATTTGGATATTATTATTCATTTAGAAACAATAAATTTAGTTTGTCTTTAAATTCGAATATTGTTGGAACTAGTTATTTAAATACTTATGACAACCTTTATTTGCTAGAAACAGTTGCATCCTATAATAGAACTTTGCATTTGGAATCACGTGGTATTAAATGCAAATTAAATAAGGAAAATTCAACATCATTATGGCATAAGCACTTAGGTCATATCTCAAAAGTTAGAGTTGAACGCCTTGTGTCTAATGGTATTTTAGAGTCCTTTAATTTCATAGACTTTGATGTCTGTGTCGATTGCATTAATGGAAAATAGACCAAAACCAAGAGATTGGGTGCCAACAGATCTTCAAACGTCTTAGAATTAATTCATACAGATATTTGTGGGTCATTCCCTACGACATCCTAGAATGGTCAACAATATTTCATAACATTCATAGATGATTACTCACGTTATGGGTACCCATATCTCATTCATGAGAAATCTGAGTCTCTGGACGTGTTCAAAGCTTATAAAGCTGAAGTTGAGAATCAACTCAACAAAATGATTAAAAATGTTAGATCTAATCGTGGTGGTGAGTACTATGGTAGATATGATGGCTTAGGTGAACAGTGTCCAAGACCATTTGCGAAATTCCTAGAGGAATTCGGTATTGTCCCACTGTACACCATGCTAGGATCACCTAGTATGAATGGTGTAGCTGAAAGACAAAACAGGACTCTTAAGGATATGGTAAGGAGCATGATTGCTCATTCTACCTTACCTAAGTCCCTCTGGGGAGAAGCATTAAAGAAAACAACTTACATTCTAAATAGAGTACCTAATAAAGTAGTTGCAAAAACACCTTATGAGCTTTGGACAAGTCAAAAGCCTAGTCTAAAGCACTTTAGCATTTGGGGATGTCCAGCTAAGGTAAGGCCTTGTAGGCCACATAAAAAGATATTGGACTCGAAAACAGTGAGCAGGTACTTTATTGGTTATTCTGAGCAATCTAGGGGCTATAAGTTTTATGATCCCATAATAAGGAATATTTTTGAGACAGGAACTGCAACATATTTTGAGTTTGGAGGGAGAAATAAGGTTAGAGACATTATTTTTGAAGAGGAATTGGATTCAAACTCAGTTCCTACTATCACTTTTGATGATGATCAGGTTCTCATGCCTATCATTGGTCAAGAAGTGAATCCAGAATCTCAACAAGACAATGTTGAACAGCTCCCCATTCAAGATGAGGTAATTGTTCCAAAAGAACAAACTCAATAACCTCAAGAACAAGTGCCATTAAAGAGGTCCACAAGAGAAAGGAGAAATGTTATTCCAGACGATTATGTTGTATTTCTCCAAAAACATGAGGATGATAATGGAATGATGGAAGATGATCCAGTCAACTTTCGTCAGGCCATGAAAAGTTCTAATTCTCAAAATTGGATTGATGCCATGAAAGAAGAGTATAAGTCTATGCAAGACAATAAAGTTTGGAAACTTGTCTCATTGCTTGAACGTGCAAAACCAATTGGTTGTAAATAGATATTTCAAACCAAGAAGGGTGCAAATGGTGATGTGGAGAGGTATAAGATGCATCTTGTAGCTAAGGATATACTTTGAAAGAAGACATTAATTTTATAGAGACTTTCTCTCCAGTTTTATTGAAAGACTCTTTCAGGATAATCATGACGCTTGTTGCTCATTTTGATCTTAAGTTACATCAGATGGATGTTAAGACTACGTTTCTCAATGGTGAGATTGAAGAAACAATTAATATAGTGGAACCTAAAAACTTTGAGTCGAAAGACCCAAATAATACGATTTGCAAATTGACAAAATCCATCTATGGACTCAAACAAGCTTCTTGTCAATGGTACCACAAGTTTCATCATGTAGTTATCTCATTCGATTTTGAGATGAATATTGTTCATGATTCTGTGTATCAAAAATTCAGTGGGAGTAAGTACATACTTCTGGTTCTATATGTCGATGACATTTTACTTGCCGCTAATGATATAGGCTTATTGCACGCAACCATGAGTTTTTTATCTAAGCATTTTGAGATGAAATATCTTGGGGACGTGTAAACTCTAATTTATATAGGTTTTTTAGTAGTTTATAACACCTTTTTACTTAAAAATAATATTAATTCCAACTATTTGATCACTAATTGAGTGAATTTTATTTATATTTCAATAATGGACATGATTTAAGGAATAATGTAATTTTATGTTATTTTGTATTAAATTTATGCATAATTTAATTGTGTTTGCTACCTTTTAATTTTGACTTTATTTAATGTAGTTGAACCAAGGAAATTATGAATAATTTATTTATAAAATAAAGTTACATGGACATACCCAAATTCACTCTACATGGACGGTAAACACATTCAAATGGGTCATGAAGAGGATAGCCGAAGTCTTATAACGAGGCTTACGAGATCATTGAGAGGATAACTGGTAATAATTACTAGTGGCCGACAAATCGAACAACTTCAGGAAGACAAGTAGCTGGAGTGCATGAAGTAGATGCCCTTACTTCACTCTCAGCTCAGGTATCTTTCATATCATCAATGTTGAAATAGATTACTACTAACGATTTTAAACCTGTTGCAACTCAACCACCTAGTGTGACACCCCTAACCCGTCTCCATCGCCAAATTGGGGTTACGGAGCATTACAATACAAATTAGGACATTTATCATCAAACATAAACAAAAATATAAAATAAATGATAACGTTCAATAGCTTATAAAAATTTGGGTAAAAATACACTTACGAGCCTTAAATCAAGCTTACAAGGCCCTAAAACTAGTTTGGGAATAATCCAAGACTAATTTGAATCAAAACAAAAATATATGAAACAATTTGAAAATTTTGAAAATAGGGGTCACACGGCCGTATGGTCTGGCCACACGCCTGTGTGGCCAGACCATGTAACTAACTATGACTATGTAGAAAATCCTGCACATGGTTGTGTGTCTAAGTCGTGTGTGTCACATGGCCATGCGGTGAGGCTGTGTGAAACAGCCTAAGCCGTGTGCACCTCAAAAAGCTTCTAAAACAAGGCAAACTTTCATCCAACACTTAGGTTCCAAGCCAAATCAAAATCAACCATTCCATTACTTTAAAAACACATTTAAACAAGCCTAAAACATGCCAAAAGAATCAACCTAGAGGTTCTAGCCAATATACCATTCAATGGCACCTCAATTTAAAAGAATTTACTATCAATCCAAAGCCTAAGCTTACTTCACTGCAACCATAAACATTTCAACCATTTCAACAACACATATAAACATGTCTAAAACATACATTTACATGTCACTCAAAGTGACCAAAATAAACTTATTTACAAAGCTTTACAAGTATGTTAGGCATAGGCTCGAAACATAACAAAATAACATACAACCCTATACATGCCATTTATAACCATTAGCCCAACTTACTCAAAAGCTACCAAAATAGTCAATGGATAGTGTGGTTGTGCCTTGATGAAGATTCCAATCGGTCGAGCCTTCCGATGATCTACAAAACAAGGAAAACAACTATATAAGAAACTAGTGCTTAGTAAGGTTGTATAAAGGAAACTTAAACTTATCGAACATATTACATTAAACAACAAACATACTTTCATCATGTCATATGCCAAACTGCCTTTCCTATACACAACACCTCATAAGGTTAGTAAGTATAACATTACATATAAGTTTCAAGTAAATCATGATATACACGTAATAAGGATTTAAGCTTTATATATCATCCATCACATATATATATCCATTACACATTCTTCTCATTTGAATCCACATAGTTACTTGATAATGAGTAACATAGCATCTATGAAACATAACATAAATTAAGAAATTAATTCCATGCATATTTCATCCATCACATGATAAAATCTGATCCTTTACATTTCATACGTGCATATCCATCTTTCCATTTCATATAAACATTGGTAACATTAAGTTTTTAGACATGCCTTTCCATTAACCTTTACTTACCCGTTGAACCGTACAGAATAACATCGGATGCTCGGGAACATCTTTTCATATAACCATAACATTTTCAATAATGCTCACACGAGCTGTGAAATGGGCTTGCACACATGAGCTTTGGTTCGAGATGTTAGCTACATGATACTGTTCACACGAGTTTTGGAGAATTTGCAACAAATGTAGGTCCTTAGCCATCAGTTGGACATCCAGGACCCGCACCCGAAACATATAACCCTTAATGGCATGTCATTTGTATCCTAAGTGTTCATAAGGTTTAAATGGGTCTATTTCCATATCCCTATTCGTGACTTTCATTTTCACATTAGCATTTCAGTATTTTTCCATGAAATTTACATTTTCCATATTAACTTTAATGCCTTTTTGGATATAATATCACATATAACCATTCGTGATATTTACTTGTTCTTAAATTCATCACTAACCCAATTTAATCATTAAATTCAATTAACCATATAAATACATAATAATCAATTCACTTACCTTAATGATTCAATAGAAATTAACAATTTTACCATTAATGAATGATTCAATATACGAACTTACCTTGACTGAAATGATTACTAAAACGAAGTGACAACTAGTCTGAAACTTTAGCTTTTCCTCGATTTAAATCCGATTATGGCATTTCTTGATCTAAATAATAATTCAACCCAATTAATACATTTCCAACATTCTAACATGTAGTTTTATGCAATTAAACAATTCCGTTATTAATTTACAAATTTCCCCCAACATTTTAACTTTTATACAATCTAGTCCCTAAACTCGTAACTTGCAAATCTACCATTGTTAGCTAAAATTCATGTTAGCCAATTTTTATCTAGTCTCATAATAGCCCATATTTATCATCAATTCGCAATATTTTCCTTGAATTTTACCATTTTCATAAATAAGTCCTTAAAACTTAAAATCATCAAAAATTACTTAACAAAATACTTATATTTAACTACCTACTTTAATAATCAATCAATTAAAATAAAAAACACCTTAAACTTATTCATGGTGTAACACCCTGACCCGTGTTCGTCGCCGGATTTGAGTTACGAGGCATTACCGATCAAAACCCAACTCAGAATATATATATATTGACTGAACAACCCAAGTTTGACATCATATAAAACAACCCACTTAGCATATAAAGTACAGCCTAAAACATACAACTTCATAAATTTTATTACATCTAAAATCATATATCATACCAATCAAAATG
>CM025141.1:17613925-17630500 GCA_013467495.1 Gossypium gossypioides
TTTATAATTATTTTGATCCAAAATTAATTGGGTTAAAATTTAATTATAAACCTAAAGAAGAAAGTGGTCCAATTGTACAAAGTAAAAAAGGACTGATTCAACAAGAAGGGGGCAGCCCAAACCGTCCATATAGCTAACCCAATCAGCTGATTTTAGCTTATTTTCACACTTTCAAAACAGCCATCGAACTTTTCCTAAATTCTATTAAACCCCTTCCAGTTTTCATGCCTTTTACTTTTTGCCCCAAGCTAAAAATAACAAGTTTGGATCACTCAAACTTGCTCAATGCATGGCCGGCCAAGGAAGGGGGAGTGGCTGATAATTCTTTGATAATTTTAGCAGCCAATCCCACCTATAAATACCCCTCTTCCCTTCCTCATTTCTCACAACTCATTTTACACACACATCTCTTCAATTCTCTCTTCCATTTCCTTCATTTTTTCCCATTTCATTTATCCTCTTCCCTTTTTGATATCCACTCTTGAAAGAGAGCCTACATCCCCCTTGGAGTAGCAACATTCAATTGTTCGTGAAGGCCTTGAATCGAGATAACGAGCAAAGAAGAAGAGGAGAGCACTAGTCTGGCTTCGGAGAAACACCGAGATTTGTTTCCTAGTTCCTTTCTCTTTAATTTTTCTCGTTTATGTTGTGATTATGAACATGAATATTTGTTGTGTTGTTATTCTTGATTTAATTAAAATGAATTAAATTTAATTCGTGTTATATCGATTGCATTCTGTTCGCTTAAATTACTAAAATCATGTTTGTGTTGTTATTCAACCTTGGTAGATTGTTCAATTAAATAAAATCATGCTTAAGTTATACTTGCATTAAAATTGTAAGGTAAATGATGAATTAATTATTAATCGTATTAAAATTGTAATTAATTGACACAATATTAATTGGTTCTTTTTTAATCTTCTAAGGTAGCTAAGGTTAAATTAGCGACGGTATTAAACGGTACATTAGCATTACATAACTTGCAAGATTATTGTGATTAAATTGTTTCAATGTAGGAATATGTTGTTACTTCACTTAATCTTATACTTGCTTATGAAAATTGATTAATTGTTTGAATTGGCATTGGAATATGTTCAAGAGATTGATTGATTAAGTAAGTATGTATGTGCATTAGTTAACAAAATATCAAGTTGCTGTGAAAATATTGGTAACAACATGAACATGTGATTAGTAATTTTAAATTAAGGAATGTAATTGTTATAACACATTTATGTCATATTGATTAAACTCATCTTTAGAAATCGTGCATTGAAACATTTTTACTTTTCATTTTTCTTAGTTAACTCACTTAGTTAATTTTTAGTTTTTATAAACACTTCTTTGAATCAACATATTTTTCTTTCACCAAATTGTTTAAAGTTGCATTTTAGAAATATCTTTCTTTCACAGTCCCTGTGGGTACGATAACTCAACATTTACTTGTCATTTTATTACTTGTTAACGATTGTATACACTTGCACATTTCCGTCGTTCCAATACTTTAGTGATTTCTTTGCACGTGTTAGTTCACCTGGTCTTTATTTTTTTAATTTCTATTCTTGAACTAGCCATTTTCTTTCTCCTAAGCTTTATTTGATTTTTGATATAACAAAAAGGGGGGAGAAAACAAAGATAAATTGGTTGATTAATATTTAATATTGTGCTAAATACCTTTATGCAAATTATGTGACCATTTTTTTAAATGAATGTCAATTTTTTTTGTAAAGAAATTAAATTGAAAATGACTTTTACAAAGAGGAGCAATTTATTCAAAAACAAAATCATCAAGTGTTTTGTTATATAAAAAAATGGGAGATTGTTATACCAAGCTTTATTTGATAACGAAATTAAAATATTTTTGAATAAAAGTTAAAGTTGAACAAAATTGGCAAAATGATATTTCAAATGATGTCGAAGAGATAAAATTTTGAATCTTATACTTTGAACTCTTAGAAAATTTTTGAATTAATTTTTAAATCAAGTTAATATGATTTCAATCAAGTTAGAATTTTGTCAATCAGTTAAACTGTTTTTAAAACAAGTCAGAATAGCTCCAAGCCAAAAAGTATCGATAATTTTTGGCCAAGTATCGATAGTTTTCAAAATATCGATACCCCTTCAAAAGTCGGTACCAAATTAACATTCTGTTCCTCAACCAATTCACCTAAGTATCCATCTAGTATCGATACTTTTTGATATGGTATCGATAAAAGTCCACTGGTATCGATATCTTTAGTTCCAACGGTCATTGAATTTTGCATTAAATGTAAAAAAATATCGATACCTTATTAGCCAGTATCGATACTCGTAGTTGCAGGTGGATTAAATGCACTGGTTATTTCATCCCCAATGACTCTATTCATGTCTTCAACAACCACAATGGTTGGAAATCAATTAAGGGGTATATATACCAGCTTCCAAAGGTCATACAAGATCAAGAGAGATTATCAAGCTTAAAAATCAATAAAAAAAAAACAACTTTGTGCTGATAATTCTTAAAAAATTTCTTTAAATACACTTGTGAGTTTTCTTTATTTTCATAGAGCTCAAGCGTTTCTCTTTGTAATTGAGCTTAATTTGCAAACATTTTGATCTTGTAAGAGTTATTTCTTTGTTTGCTTATTTGTATCTCTTTGAGAGGGTTTGTGTCTTAAGGTTTGAGTAGAAAACCTAAGGGAGTTTGTAAGTTTAAACATTGTCCTCAAAGGTTGTCAAAATCCTTAATAGTGGAAAGCTAAGGTAGTGAAGTAGGAAATTAAGTTCGAACCACTCTAAATTCTTATGTTTAAACTTTCTATCCTTATTCTCTAGCATCCACAAAATTTTAAAAGTTCAATTCACCCCCTCTTGACAATTTTGATTTGATTATTTGAGCTAAAACCCTCAACCAAGTCATCAACTCGGTTAGGAAGTTACATGAATGCCCTCTAATAATTAAAATAAGTAATTTTATCCGAGGTATTTTAATCTTTTCACTTAAAAAATTAATAAAAATATGCATATGGTGGGATTTGAATCCACACTAATTGCATTATTAAAACCTTTAATTTACCATTTTATTTTGATATTTTTATACAATTTAATTATAACACCTCTTACCCAATTTGATAACACATCCAAATAAGGAATATCACAATAAAAAAAATTCAAAACTTTTTATAACATTCAGACACTTAATATATACTATTATTAGACTCAATTTCAACCTTTGAAAATTCATTTTGTTGTTTGACATCATAATTTATATATACACTATCCGAGATTATTTCACAATGTTAAGATTTAAATTTAATTATCCCCATTAATTCATCATAAATTCGTATGCACAACTTAAACAAATATTCTAAACCATATACAAATCATAATCAATTTAACTTATTAATTTTAAATTTCTATCATTTAATTTCATACATATTTATTTATAAAATATTTCATGGAATTAAGTATATAATTATTATGCCCATGTTTATACTTAAATATTTCAAATTTTACAAAATAGCTCCTATACCTCAGATTTTACAATTTTTACAAAATAGTCCCTAAAATTTAAATTTTACAATTTTTATGATTTAGTCCTTGAAATCCCAAATTTACACAATTTTACAATGCAGTCCCTAAAAATCAGATATTCTTATTTTTACAGTTCATTCCTAAATCCCCATTTTCATAAGTTTTCAAAACAGTCCCTTTTCTAAAATTTCCAGATTTTATAAATTTAGTCTCTACTACTAAAATTATCAAAATTTCCACAAATTACTCCCTTATTTTTCGAACCATTAAACTTTCATATTATGTTTTTAGAATTTTAAATTCTCAAATCATATCAATCAGTCCTAAAAACTCAAGATTTGAAATCTTTACAATTTGGTCCTTTTAATTTAAAACATGCTAATTTAAGTACAATTTTTCCAATACTTTAGATATCATATTCTTATAGTCTTATCATAAAAACCCAAACTTTAATTTCTCTATTTAATTCCTTGATTTTGAAATTTTGCATAACTTTTTAGTCCTTATTTAAATATTTATCAAATTAATCACTTAAAATCATTCACCATTCATATCATACATGAACATAATACTTTAATCACTTAGAACATAGAAAATACTTAAACACACTTAATTCTTACATTTTCACATCAAATTATAACTGCAAATAAACATAACATAATAATTGGAACAACTTATCCATGCTTTCTCCCACTCCTATCTTCATCTTAAAGCCTCCACGGTTGGTTTCATATGAAAGGAGACTCTTGAATTAGAATTTGATGTGATATCTCATTTTAATTTCAAAGAATTTTAGTTAGAATTATGCTAGTATAAGAAATGGACCAAATTGAAATAAATGAAAAACTTTTTTTTCCTTGTCTCTCCTCCCTCTTTATGGAAGAGAATAATTTATCTTCATATCTTTAGACTTTTCTTTTCTTCTCTTTGTTTAATAATTAATTAATTAAATCAATGATTCACATTTAATCACATGATTCTAATCCAATAACTATAATTTCTCCAATCAAAGTATCCCTCTTTTTATAATTTAAAATTCAAAAATAATATTTAATGATAAAATGACCAAATTGCCCTTTAAAGTATCTTTTGTCATATTTAAGACATAAGGGTAAAATAGTCAGTTTATCCTTTCCTATCACTTATTTTTTTAACACATAGCATACTTATGTGTCCTAAGTAATGACCTAAGTAATGATTACTTATATAGATATTATTATTCATGGTATAATTGCAATTAAGCCCTTCTCTCACAAAATGGTAAAATTACACTTTAGTTCCTATACTTTTTACCACATTTCAATCTTGTCCATATCTCAATTTTCCGATTCCACCTATCAATTCATATCCATGTCACATTCAAAAAATATATATTTCTTAAAAATTTTCCCCTCTTTTTTTAAAATATTAAATTTTCACTTTTAGTTCATCTTTCACAATTTTTCAATTTAATCTTTTCTAAAATTTAACCAGTCATTCTTTCTTTTCCAATGTCAAAATTTTGACTTCAAAATTTTGACTTTACTCTTATTATTCAAATGATAAACTCTTACATTTTGAAAAATTTGCTATTTCTCTTTCGAAATGCTACTATTAGTGACATTGAGGTGTTACAATTCCTCCCCCCTTAAAAAAATTCGTCCTCAATATTTTATCGATTTAAATAACTATATATAATGACCTAATTTTTAGTTGTGTCAGAAACAATGGTATCGAGACCATAATTCTGACGAGTGAGTCCGTAAACAATTTTATTTAATATTTACGAGTTTAATATGATGTTATTGTGAATTTCAATTTTATAGGTTTTATTAATTGGTCAGTTAGCCAAGCTACAAGTGGTTCGTACTAAAAGTCAGTGGTTTTGGAAAAAGAGGTTTTTGGACCTCATTTTCATTAACAAGCCTGTAAATTATATTATTGAATATTTACGAAGTTATTATATTGGTGAATTGAAGTTTGGTCCGATAATTTTTATGTTTGATTGGTTAATTAAGGTAAAAATAACTAAATTGTAAAATTAGAAAAAAGTTCAATTGTAAGAGAAGCTTAAATTAAAAATAAAGAGAAAGGATTAAAAAGGCAATTATGCCTTCTTAACCAATAGTCGACGGTAAGAAATCAATGTGTATGTATAGGTATGTTATAAAAAAATTGGTTAATTAAAATAAAAAAAATAAAACATTTTATTATTATGTTAAAAGAATTAAAAAGAAAAAAAAAGCTATCCCCTATCATTATTCATCATCTTTCTTGCGAAAATTAGAAAAGAAAAGAGAGTTGAAACCTTCAAGTTTTGGTCAACTTGGAAGCTTCGCATGGTGAGCTTTTTCTCACACATTTTTAATGATTTTTATATTTTTAAAATCGTTGCAGTTTAATCTAGCTAACTCGTACCTCTGTTTTTAAAATTTTTAAAGATTTTAATGTTACCATTAGATATGTTTGAAGCTTTTGGTTCTTAAAATGATGGTTTAAAAACATAGGAATGGAAAAATGATTAAATTGTGAAACTAAATGTTAGTTTTGAGTTTAGGGACTAAATTATGAATATCTTGAAATTGATAAGAAAATTTTGTAAATTGTGATAATAGGAGGCTGTATATGGACATATTTGAAGTAGGTTTAAAATTTGGAGTTCAAATTCGAAAGATATGATAAGTTTGGTTTTAGGGCCTAAATTAAATAAAATCAAAAATTTTAGGGGCATCCAAATAATGAAATTGAGCTGATATATGTTTATAATAGGGTGATATAATATATTTGAATTTGATAAATTGAATTGAATAATTGTATAGATCGGAAATTGGACCAATCAGAAGTAATCATGGAAAAAGGAAAATTTGATAAATAGTCCTTAGAGAATTGACCATTATTTGTTTGTCCAGATAAGTTCGTATGGTATGATTGTGTTAAATTTTTATACATTTAGAATTATAATTGTAAATATGTTTAATTAAAATTTTAATTGTTTACAATTTAGTACAAAAAGGTGAGATAGAGGATTAAATTGAGTTCAATGAATTGCAAATTGAAATAATTAAAGAATTGACCTTAAATTGGACTGAAATAGGATATGATATGTGATAAAGTGATGATTTGATGAAATAAGCTAAATTGTTTCTATTTAGACTAGTTGATAGTGATAAGGACCGAATTGAATATATGTGAAAATATGATATAATGTTATAAATATGAAATTGGGCCTATATAGTGATGAATGGTGTTGTTACATGCATGAATTAATGTTTCGATATTGAATTATAAATATAATTGAGAAATGGTTACCCTACTAACCGTTCGGGAAAGGTCGGGTATAATTGGCATGCCATAGAATAGGAAGAATTCAAGGTTATACGACTATGTGTTGGGGAGTGTTGGGCACACCCATTTTTCAATTATATCGACGGTGTTGGGCACATCTATTTGTCATTTTTACCGACTTGCGTTAGGCGTAACTTACTATTTTGGATTTATCCGATAGGCATTAGGTGCCAAATTGGTGTGATTGGTTGGTTCCGTGTATCTGTCTATGTCCGAGTCAGATTAATAGGGATATGTATAATGTAAATGGAATAAATGATATTTAGATTGAGTTGATATGATGATCGAATGATCATATACATATTGAGAATCGGTTATACAAGCCCAGAGGACCAATATGGGAACATCAAATCAATGAATGTGGTTCAGAATTCGTATTATGAAACAAAGTAGTGATTGACATTAAATTGAAATTTGATGTATATTTGGTATAAAGATGAATTGATATGATATAGGAATAAAGTTCATATGGTTTAATACAAATTTGATTGAGAATTCAAATTATGAAATGAAAATAATGTTTGGTAATAATTTGAAATGGGATGTATTGTAGATAAATAGATTGTATGATATGATTAAATGATTATTTTATTGTGAATGGTAATGAAATCTTGTATAAGTGAATTGAAATGTTATATGATTGAGTTACTATATGGTATGATAAATGTTGAACTCACTTTTTTTATATTTGACTTACCATGTTAGGCAAACTTTACCAAGCCAAGTAACATGTAATGTATAATTATAACATGAGGTAAGTTACTTGGTTTAATACTTGTGAACTTACTAAGCATTGTATATGTTTACCTCTTTTGTTTTTCATTTACCTGTAGATTGCCAACTTGCAGAACATGTCAAGCGGATCGTCTAAAGCTCACATTATCCCAATATTGATTCGATAGTCTTTCTATCGTTTAAAGCGCAGTTTTGTGGCATGTACATAGGTCTTATTATATGTTTCTACCTTGGTTGCATAGGTTGGTTTGCGCTAGGATAATGTTTTAATTATGGTATATGTTGATGTGGAACGGTTTGAAAGGATGAAAGTATAGACTAAGTTTGAATCAGTGGTTTTGGTATGTTTTGGTGCTTATTGAGGCATATTAGTTAGCTAATTGGAAAATGTCAAATTGAGAAAATGTTGTATTAGATGATTTGAAATGGTGATTTATGATGTTTTGACATATATATAGAGCTTATAATGTGTCTTGATGGAAATTTTAGGTTGGTAATACTTATATGAAAGTATAAGCTGGATGGTAGTGTACTAAATGTTAGATGTAATAGTTTCTATGGCATAAATTTAGTCATTCAGTACATGAATAAAATATTAGTATGAATTGACTTGAGTGATGGTACATTAGCATAGATTGAATTTGAAAATGGAGTGTGATTATATGATGTTATTGAAATGGTTAGTTGGTCAATTGAGGTTAGTTATAAGTCGATTGAACATGGTTGAAATATGGTGATTTGAGCATGTTTTGAATAAGTTTTTATATAGGTCTTATGTGTACTTAAGTCACTTTTTGAAAAACCTTTTGCATTGAGCCTGAAAAGTACTTCAAACCTTATGATTTTAGACATCTAGGCAAAAGTATCGATACCGGGGACCAAGGTATTGATACTTGACCAAATGAACAGTGTTTTGAAAATGACAATGACAAAACCGTATCGATACCTACCATAAAAGTATCAGTATTTATTCCTTTGGTATCGATACCTAGTTCCAAAGTTTTAAAAATTTTCAAATTGGTCCTTAATCATGCTTGAGTCTATTAAACTATGTTTGTATGCTCGATTTTTTCCTTGTTTGGTTCATAACTTCTATTACGTATGTATTTAGAATAACTTGATGATTTAAATTGAATTCAATGTTATGATTTGTGTATGAATGTTCCGATAACTGTAGTAGTATCTTGAAACTCAGGTCCAACGATCAGACTGGGTGAGGGGTGTTACGTAAGAAATATTGTTCTTTCTTCACATTATTGTTTCATAACACAATTATAACTTTTCATAGTTCAATTCATTTGCTTAAAACTTCATTTTTTTTCACACACATTTCCATTGTTATCAAATTTCATAAATCATTCATTCCGTATCACTTTTTCTTTATAACACTCTATCAATTGTCAATTTGATCATTATTTTCTTACATTTTCTTAGTAATTTTTATCACTTTTGCATCCCTTAGTGAATCTCAAAATAGTTTCAATGAATCAGAATATACGATATTTCAGATCATATGACATTTCAATAAATTACAGAGCTCCAAGCCAAAACAAAACTCTTGGCCTTTAATGGATCCATAAAATATACAGAACTACATTAAACACATTACATAACACATTTCTCCTCTCCTAATCCCAGCTGAACCCCACAACACCAGCCCAGCTCCCATCCAAACCCCCAACCTCTCATCACACCAAACTTTTCAATAATTGATCATATTTACTCTAAGCTCACTAGGGTATTTATTCACATATCACTTTATCATATTATTCTCTCTCTCTCTCTCTCTCTCTTTCGCATTTCACATTTTTCACACCATTCCTATATTAAATTCATTTCAAATAAACTCATATTGCATATATACATGATTCACATTTTATACTTGTCTCTCATATCTATTCAAATATTTCATTCTTACTTTCACACTTTTTCCTCATAAATAATCACATCACATTTTTTTCATGACATACATTTTAAATTAAATCTATATTCTCAATTTAGTTCAGAATCAACTAATCATATAGCTCTGATACTAATAAATGTAATACCCCTTATCCGATCTCTGAACAAAGACTTGTCAACAAAGTAATCATGAGAGACTTTTCTACGAGAAGTGTTTACTTTATAGACACTAGGTGTTTTAGTACCCTTAGGATGCCCTAGCCAACTTAGGAAAAAGGTTACGTGCATGCTAAGTTTTCCTAAGTGGAATATAAGTCAACTTCTTAACTCAAGTATGACTCGACTTATATTGGCAAATACTTATTCGCCAACAAAACCAACGAACAGCTACTTGCCAACCTTTCAGGCGAACACTCACACCTGTTGGCGTATTTTATTTGTTGAATCACTCACGAACTCCTTGCTCAAAGTCTTCTAGTGGACACATACTCGCCGAACCATTGGCAAATATCTATTTGTTCAGCTCAATCTTCTAGGCCTTATCTCAAGATGTTACATGGCATGCAAGGATGAAGATGATGTATTAAAAAAAGAATTAAATATGAAATTAAAAAGAAATGAATAATTTGTAAAAATATAATTTTAACCTTAAAATTAAAACATATCGTAAAATCCCCTTAATCCCAAATCGTGAAATCCCTAAAACTCTTATGATAAAAAAAAAGCTTTAACAATCTCCAATCTTTAAGAAACCACTATCTCTTAAGAAACCCAAATTGAAATCCCTCTCCTCTCATTATCTCAATTTACCATAATCTCTAAACTTTTAGTCCCTATCTCGGGACGTTACAACTCTCCCCCACTTAAGGCATTTCATCCTCACAATGTTCTCTACTAAAAAGTTGAAGGTACTGTTGTCTCATGGATTCTTCTGTTTCCCAAGTAGCTTCACTAGTTTTATGGTTTCGCCATAACACTTTGACAAAAGGAATCTTCTTATTTCATAATATTTTCTCCTCACAAGTCACAACCTTTACTAGTTCTTCTTTATACATTAGATCAGATTGTACCGCGATATCGTCTACTGACACAACATGGGATGGGTCTACTCGATACTTTCTTAGCATAGAAACATGGAACATATCATGAATTCCATTAAGCTCTTGTGGAAATTTAATTCGATAAGCCACTGGACTAATCCTTTTATCACTTCATAGGGACCAATGAACCTAGGACATTCTTCCATGGCGAGACCTTAAAGGACACTTGCTGGCCCTCCTAATACTTAATATCATGCCATTTCAAATCAGCGTAATACATTTTTCTGTCTGAAGTAGCTTTCAACCTTTCACAAATCGTCTTCACCTTGTCCTTTGTTTCACAAACCAACTCTGGTCCAACGATTCGCTTTTCATCTAGCTCCGCCCAAAATAGAGGAGTTCGACACCTTCTTTCATATAATGCTTCAAAGGGTTCCATCTAAATACTTGCTTGGTAACTGTTGCTATACGTGAATTCTATTAGAGGCAAGTAACGTTTCCAACTTCTCGTGAATTCCATCACACAGCTTCACAACATGTCTTCCAACACTTGTATCATTTTTTTCTATCGGCAATCAATTTGTGGATTGTACGCTGTACTGGAATTAAGCTTTGTTCCTAAAGCTTCTTGCAAACTTTTCCAAAATCTCGATGTGAACCGTGGATCTCGATCAGAGGTAATGAAAATTAGTACATCGTGAAGTCTCACTATTTCGGAGATGTACAACTCCGCCAGTTTTTGTAAAGTTTAACTTGTATGAACAATTAGGAAATGTGCACACTTCGTAAGGTGATCCATAATCACCTATATTTCATCCTTCTTAGTGGGAATCCCTGGCAAGCTTGACATAAAGTTCATAGTGATCCTTTCCCACTTCCATTTATGAATTTTAAGTGGTTGAAGTAACCCTGACGGATACTGTTGTTCTACTTTCACCTTTTGGCAGGTTAGACACTTCGCCACAAATTCTATGATAGCTCGCTTCAATCCAGGCCATCAATATAATTCTCGAAGATCATGATACATCTTTTTACTTCCTTGGTGCATTATATAAGGACTATTATGATCTTCACTAAGAATCACATCTTCAAGCTCTTTGTCATTAGGCACACAAATTCTTCCACGGAAACAGATTATTCCTTCTTCATTTAGTGCAAAGTCCTCGTGTACGCCCCATCCCACTTGACGAATATTCTTCGCTAACGTTTCATCTAAAGTTTTCTTCTCTTTGATTTGTTGTGATAGGGTCAATCTTACTTGTAACTCTGCAAGTAGTCCTTCATCACTTGCTATACTCAGTTGCGTGAAAAGTGCTCACAGCTCACTTATTATCTTTCCACTTAGGGCATCTGCTACGACATTTACCTTGGTAGGGTATTACTCTATCACATAGTCGTAGTCCTTTAGTAGCTCTATCCACATTCTTTAATGGATGTTTAATTTTTTCTGTGTGAACAAATACTTGAGACTCTTATGGTCTGTATAAATAGTACACATTTCACCATATAAGCAGTGTCACTAAATCTTGAGTGCGAACACGACAATTCTTAGCTCTAGATCGTGGGTTGGATAGTTTCACTCATGATTCTTCAATTGTCTTGAAGCATAAGCCACCAGATTTCCTTCTTACATCAGTACGCATCCCAAACCCGTGTGTAAAACGTCATTATAAACTAGAAAGTCCCTTTCTGGTTCTGGTTGAATCAACACAGATGCTCTGGTGAGTATCGCTTTGAGTTTATCAAAACTTTACTGCCTTTCTTCAGTCCATATGAACTTTACATCCTTTTGAAATAAATTTTTTAAGGGCGCTGTTATGGTGGCAAATCCCTCAACAATTTTGTGATAATACCCTACAAGCCCTAGAAAATTTCGCACTTCGATAACACTTTTTGGCAGTCTCCACTCCACAATTGCTTCGATCTTCTTTGGGTCTACATGAATAGTTGTTTCTCTCGTAAATTTTGTAACAAAATTCACAAATGAGTATCATGTTCCTCCTCAGTTCACAAATACACCAAGATATCATCTATGAAAACCATCACGCATTGATCAAGTATTCATTGAACACTCGATTCATCAAATCCATTAATGTAGTAAGTGCATTTTTCAACCCAAAAGGCATAACCAGAAACTCATAGTTCCCATATCTTGTTCTGAATGCTATCTTCAACGCATCTGACTCCCTTACTTTGAGTTGGTAGTAACCATATCGCAAATCTATCTTTGAGAATATTGCGGCACTCAGAAACTGGTTGAACAGGTCGTCAATTTTTGGTAAAGGGTAGTTTTTTTTTATAGTCAATTTGTTCAACTATCTGTAGTTGATGCACATATTTAAGCTTCCATCTTTTTTTACAAACAACACTAGCGAAATTGTTGTCCCGAAACCACTATTTCCAACACCACTAGGAACGATCTATTACAACTACTTAATATGGAGTTCGCCCAAATCTTCCTTACTTTAGGATACTATATATACATGCCTATAGCACATAACTTGGATTCGTTACCTATTTTAGAGCACTCTAGCTTGACTGTTCATTTCTTGTTACAGTGTGGAGTTCGCCAATTCGTTTACATACAGTGCCTTTTTTTAGAGTTCGTTGGATACTTAGTTCTCTCTATTTGTCCTATACGTTATCTCTTACACTTACTATACCTCAGAGTCCTATCCTTACCTTACCTTTAGAGTACCGTTCATGACATTTTTTCAAATTCCATGCATGCCATTTATTCAAAATTTACCGTGAAGGTGTTATTTTATTTAAATAGCTGGAAGGGATTCCTTTGTATTCGCCGTAAGATCTTTTCTTTATAGAATTGCCACCAAAGCATCCTGTCCTTAGGTTGCGGCACGAAGGCTTCCTTTACAGAGTTCCCCTAGATTTTGTGGGAAAACTAGGAGATTGGGTTAGGTAAGCATTATCACTTGTCAAAGTCCATAGTAGGGGGAAAATGAGTATATATCTAGTAAGGGAGTAGGCATTTCAGATGACTTTTCTTTCTACTCTACATTTTTTCCATCCTTCTAACCAAAGTGTTCTCTTCTTATTCGTTAAGCTAGAGCTAATATTCATTATTCAGGAGATGATTCAACCTTCTGTTAAGTCTTATAGCTCTATATGTTACTATTAGTAAAGAGTAAGGATGTCAAAGGGGTAAGAACTGTATGGTAGGAGTGGAAGGCCCTACTTGGGGGTTACATGCATTTGAATAATAAAAAACTATCTGTAATGGGGATACTAATGGGAATTTTATGATCTTTTAAGAAACTATTGCTGTTGCATTGGGCAGGACAATTGAAATGGCAGCTCCAGGTTGAGGTAGAGGCGAGTCTCTGAACCCGTCTCCTACGCGTTATGTTATCATAGTCCTTGTATGATCATCATACACTTAGATAAGCATGTATTCTTGAGAAGTTGTAGTATGTACGCTTGTTTGTGTGTTACTTGTGAAGCATCTATATGTATGAATTGACGAGTATGAAATGTTGCATGGTAATGACAAGTGTAGCAAGCGTATATGGGAATTTTTGTATTAGGAAGAAAGGTCTGGTTAAGAGTATGAGTGAAATCTATGTAAATGTGTTCATTATGTCATTTGAGTGATGCATAAAAATGTGTGTTGGCGATAATGGGGTTCAGACAAAGTGTCAAGAAAATATGTGATACGATAATAGACTTTGCAGTGGTGCTTTGTTGACATCCACCGGGACAGTAAACACGTAGACCATTATGGCAAGTATGTAGCTCACCAGAACCGTAAACACAAGGTCCACCGAGACAGTAAACAAGAAAAAAGGTCAATGTGGCAATTATGTGAAAAGGACATGGCTATGGCATATTTTGGAAATGGCGGATGAGTTGTATTTATCTTCTAGGGCTACTGTGTATCCTTGGGGCGATGATGGGTAAACCTTAGATGATGCTAAGTTTAGGCAAATCCATATCCTAAAAACAACAGGTAACTGGAAAGCCTTTGTGGCATATTATCTAGAAAGCCTTTGTGGAATATTAATTGGAAAGCCTTTGTGGCATATTATCTGGAAAGCCTATATGATGAATTTCTTAATGCCTAAGTGGTGAGTTGTTATTTCGCCTGTTTGGCGAAATCTAGGTATGTCATTGGGGCATTTTTTGAAAGAATTTTAGATTGCACACCCGACTGATAAACCTGCCATTTGCCATCCACCTGGATAGAAAGCTTCGTGTATGTAGTATTACAAGTGATGTATGGGTTTGCCAAATCTGGGAATTCTCTCATTAGGTATCGAAGTCATTTGAGATTCTATTTAATGATTTAAGACATCGAGTTTATTAGAATAAGTTATTTTCTAGACTAATTTGAAGATACAATGTGACTGGCAAATGCTAGAGCCAGTATAACAATCTGCTGAGAGTATCATCTGTATGCATACCAGTCTAAGAATTGTATTAAACTTCTATCTTCAAAATGACTATGATATAGGACCCCTATAAGGTGTGAAGTACGTAATCCACCAATTGAGTGGAACCTGTACAATGTGGTCGAGTTGGATATTGGAGTATAATTATCTACCAAGAATCAAAATTCTTAATTCGAGGAATTCCATAATTTGAAAGGAAGTCCAGATATCTTAATTTGAGGAATTCAACATCATCGTTTAAAGGTAAAGTTGGTTGAGACTCATTAAGTTCCATTGAACTTATAGGTGTTTATTTGTAATGTAGGTTCTTAGGATTGAGCCAGTTCACCAGAAGGGACCAAGCTAGGAACGTGCCTTGGTGTCTGTTCATAAGGCGATATTATGCATATAGAGAAGAACTTTTGGAAATATGGCTAATAGTGTTTTTAAGCCACTATTAAGTTTGTTTTTATTTTATGATTTAAGTTGTAATGTCTTATACTAATATTTGAGAAACTGTAGTAAATTATAAATGTTTCAATAAATATCTTTGACTTAGAAAATAAATAAGAGTTATGTTAAGAAGGGTCTTCGCCAGTTTTAAATTTTTTTTGTTAAGTATGTAAGCATTATGACACCCTGTATTCGAATCCGGTAAATCGGGTCGGTTATAAGGCATTACAAAATTAATTCTGATTTCGTTTGTGAATTAATTCACTTGGGATTATCATGGTGTGGTTTACCTAAATCCTGAGTTAGTCACTGACCATGCGTATGTAACTCCTTCGCTTTGATATAAGTGGAGGCTTAAACTCTAAAGATAATTAAGCCCATAGCCGATATGTTGGGTACATGACTTGTGTATGACTTGGATTTACTAACAACAATGGAATCCATAGCTCGATTAAAGTTTTAACGATATCCTCTCATTGGCATTGTGTGGATTGATAAATATACAACGTGGCTACAAGTTGCTTATTCTCAAACAAGCAATTTATCTCGGTTATTTGTTGACAGTGATCGTATTAATCATTAAGAAGACACAATAGTGACAATGAGATAAAGTAGGATTGTATTGAGTGAATGGATTTAACTCAAAGGAATCAAGGATATTCAACACACACATGAAAAGATCATTGAACAAAGCAGTGGGATGAATTGCTTTCATAAATAGTATATAATAAGGAGTTTTCAATCATGGTACTTCCTGTGGATTGATTTCATGATTAAGTAAATTGCGAATTATTGAAATGATGCTTTTGGACATAGTTGCAATTACTCGAACCTAATTGTATATGTCTGATTGGTCCCTCTGCTAGCTTAACAAAAGCTCGATCAAACTGCATTTGAATCAAAAGTAAATTCTATGACTTTGGAAATAATTTAATTGAGACGATTTATTAGATGTGGAATTAAATTAGTCAATCGTGAGAATTGTTTAACTAGAAATTTTGATTAAAGAATTTTCTTAAAAAATTAATTTAGAATATCTTAATTATTTTTGGGGAAATTCATTTTGATCAAGTAAAATTAAATTAATCAAATTAATTCAAATAAATATGATATTTTTCTAAATTAATTTTCAAGACAGACAATTGGCTCAATAGGTAATTGAACTTGAAAATTGGGCCCATGAACTCAAAATCGAGATCGAGACTCAAAAACTAGTTGAATCG
>CM025141.1:17632626-17646330 GCA_013467495.1 Gossypium gossypioides
AAATATAAATGAATATATTAAAATAAAACTTAGTGGGAAAAATCAAAACATCTTCATTCTTTCTTCATGCAAACCGAAACCAAGGGTAGAGAGGAGAAGAACATTCGACTAAGGGATCAAAATTTTCCATGCTTGGGCTAGCTTGTAACTTTTATTTTTTGGAATCCCGGGAGCTTGAGCTAGCTAACCCATGTATTTTTTGGTGTTGTTAAAGATTGAGAATGTTGTCATTGTTGAATAGTTGAAGTTTTAGGTACCAATTTAATAGATTTTAAGTTTAGAATTGAAAAAGGACTAAATTGTAAATTGAATTAATAGTTTTGTTAAATAGGGACTAAAATGAACAAAAATTTAAATTTGTGGTAAAATGATAAATAAAAAGTTCCATTAGGACTATAGTGAAATTGGCATGATAGATTGAGGCTCGATTTGAAAGTTATATCAATCTTGGTTTTAGTGACTAAATTGAATAAAATGCAAATTTTACATAAATTAGCAATTGAAAGTGAAACATGTTGTGTATTGATAATTTTGTATGTTTCTCTTAATCTATAGCTAACGTCGAGTCAGATTCCTCGAAAAAGAAAGGAAAAGAAAAAGTTATTAACGAATAGCTTGAAGTTTATGGTTTGTGTTTTTATAATCCAAACTATCTCAATTGTTGCATTTATGAATTACATTGTACGGTAACTGACCGCCTCCGGACGTACTAACGTCTAGAGTAAGAAACCTGCACAAAAGATTTGAAATAAAAGGTATCCACAAGTATACGGGTCAGGTTGTAATATAGTTACAACGAAGTAAGGGAGTACTTAGATGATTGTACCCAAGTGAGGCGAGTACTAAATTAATCCTAATCTAAACACAAATAGATCTAATTAGTACTGTAAATAAATTATATTACAAATAAATATAAAGAGAGATTTTTGGGGTTTTTAATTATAATAAAGAAAATAACAGAAATAAAGAAACTTTGGGAAACAAAAGATGTAAACTAAATTAGATCCAGGCATGGGCGATTAGCTTGATTTGGTAATCATAACTAACTTTTTCTTCAGGTTTCTATTCAATCAACTAGTCATCACCCTAGCAGGATCTCTCAATCTTCCACTAAAATGATGAGTCAGTAAGAACTACTTATCCCTCGATCTCATAGTCCAGACCGGTTAGAGGCTAAGGTATTCACAGATAGGTCATACCAATTTTGGGTTAATTCCCACCTAAATGACTTCCTAGGGTTGTCAAACCTATGGTTTAAGTTCTTCCTCTCCCAACCAGCTAATCTGCTAAGAAAACCTTACACGACAATTAATTAGTCATACCTCCACTCGCTAATCTCTTATAAGAGGATTAGTTCCTCATAGATTTCATAAACGCAATAAACTTGATGTAAAAGATAAACATGAATAATAAATCAAGAGAAAAGGTTTAAGAGAATACTGAATTGTATTTGAATGCAGTGTAGAATCCACAAAGATTTGATCGAGTCTACAAGTTAGATCTCCCAACAAACACAAAGATAAAAACTAAAAGTAACCTAAAACCTAAAAAAAGGGAAAAACTGAAAACTGAAATTACAAAGAAAATTCTAAAGTATGAAAAATGTTCATAACAAGTGTTAACTAAGCCTATTTATAGATTTAGGGTTTTCGTCGTCCTCAACCCTAGGCCAATTGATTCTCTCGTATTAAACATTTAATTGTGAAGATTAAAATGCCCCTGGCTCATAAGTGTTTCTCGTACAGGACCGATGTCGCAACATCGAAGGTAGTATGCTCACGAAATCCCTTAGCTGTGTCACGACACCGAAGGTAGTCTTGGAATTCTTATACTTTGCTCCCTATGTTGTTACATCAAACTCCCCGTGTTGCAACACAGCAACCAGTATTGAGTTTATACACCCTCTGATGGTATCCTGCACACTCACTACGTATGTTAGCTCACCTTTAGGCCTCATTTGGCCCTTAAGGTCAATAGAAGACTCAAACCACACTTTTTATTGAATGTAAATGAAACTATGAAAACTTAATTACAATAAAATGAAATTTCTTGTATTTAAGCTCCTCAAGTGCGAAAATTAGTTTAATCTGCTACACTGAATTACGGCATATCAGTAAGTTTATAAGGTGAATTTAATTGGTTCAATGAGTTGAAATGAATTGATATGAATTGGTTGTCTGTAATAAGGACTGAATTGAATAGATTCAAAAATATTATGTACAATTTTTAAATGTGAAATGGTATTAATGTTGTGGTGAGTATACTGTAAAATATAAGAATTGTTGATTGGTTGATTGGGACTATGATATGGAAATTGAGAATCGATTATAAATGAATGAGAGAAACTTGTTACTCTAATAATTGTTCAAGTAAGGTTGGGTATAATTGGCACGTCATACAATAGGAAGAGTTCAAGAACATATGACTACGTATCGGGGAGTGTGACCGCCTTCGGACGTACCAACGTCCGAGTGTGAATACTACAACCAAATATGTAAGAATGAGGTGGTGTCCCCAAGTATACAGGTCAAGTTGTAATATATTTTTTACACTGAAGTAAGTGAGTACTAAATTATTGTTAACCTAATGGCAAATAAAATTAATTAGTAATCTAAATAAATTATATTACGAATAAACATAAATAAAAGATTTTTTAGGTTTTTATAAATAAAGAAATAAAAATTACATAAAAGAGTGAACTTCATAAAACTAATATCTAAACTAAATCAAATCTAGGCCTGGGTGATTAGCTCACTTCGTGGTCATAAGTAACTCCTATTTCCGGTTTCTATTCAATTAACTAGTCGTTACCCTAGAAGGATCTCTCGATATTCCACTAAACTAACGAGTTGGTAGGAACTACTTATCTCTTGACCTCACAGTTCAAATCGGTTTGGGGCTAAGGTATTCATAGATAGACCATACTAATTTTGGGTTATTTCCCACCTAAATGACTTCATACGGTCCTCAAGCCTAATGTTTACGTTCTTCCTCTCCCCAATAGTTGATCCGCTAAGAAAACCCTACATAAAAATTAATTAATCATACATTCACTCACTAACCCCCCCATAAGAGAATTAGTTCCTCATGGAATCCATAAACACAATAAACTTGATAAATAAGATTTGCATAAAGAATAGATCAAGAATAAGGTTTAAGAGAATCCTGATTGTATTTGATTGATGAAATTGCAAAAATCTACAATAGTTTGATTGCGTCTACAAATCAAGTTCTCCGAAGAACAAGAATGGAAATAACTTGAAAAGAAATCTAAAGCCTAAAAGAAAGAAAAACTGAAAACTAAATTATAGGGGAAAACTAAGAATATGAAAACTCCCCCTAAAAAGTGTTAAATGAGCCTATTTATAGAATTAGAGTTAGTCGTCATCGTTAAACCTAGGTTTGCTGATGTTTCGGTGTTAATTTTCATTGTGCAGACCAAAATGCCCTTCACTTGTAATTGTTCTCGTACAAGGTTGGTGTCACGATACCCTAGTTCTTATGTTGCGATATCGAAGGCAGTATACTTTGGTCGAAGTTTGGCTGCAAGGGTGTGTCGCGACACCAAAGATAGTCTTGACATTCTTGTATTATGCTCCCTATGTTGAGATATTAAGCTTCCTGTGTTGCAACACAGTGATCGGCCAGAAGCTATTTTGCCTTTGAATGATGTCCTGCATACTCACTTAGTCTGTTAGCTCACCCTTAGGCCTCATTCGACCCTTAAGGTCATAAAAGGATTCAATTTACACTTTTTATTGAATTAAACAAAAATAGAAAAACTAACTAAAACATAATGAAATTGCTTGTGTTTGAGCTCTGTAAGTATGAAAACTAGTTTAATCTGCTACACTAAATTACGGTAGATCAAGCTCCCCCGCACTTAAGTCATTGCTTGTCCTTAAGTAAGGCAAGATAAAAATAAAAAGTAAAAGACGACCCTTGAGAAAGTATAGTACAAAGATTGAATTCGGAGTACATAACTAGGCATTTTCAAAATTACACATAATCCTGGCACGATATATAAATGACTTACGACTTTCAATATCAAACAACTAAGTTCAATATATTACAAAGTATACAAATAGTAAGGTCCTCGAATATAGGTATCCCTCAATAAATCATATAGTAATTTGATTATCTAGCAGAATACAAACAATCGTTATTGTAATTACCTAATGTGACGTCAATTCATTAATAGATATACCTAGATCATATAGGGCTTTTCGACTTGTAATGTTCTGAGGCTTGGGACAGGTATGGAAATAAAAAATAAAGAGCATCAAAACAATTTCAGGCACGAAACTAGTTTGACACATCATATTGTTCCATATTCTTCACCCTTAATAACCTTTACCCACTCACCATTTCAATTCTCCTTCTCTCAGCTTCCTTATTTCTCCATATAGGAAGTCACAGTATAACAAAGCAACTACGGCTAGCTCATGAGTTTTTGTGCACTAATGACTAAGTTTTTTCTAATTTTTTGACTTTTTCACCTTTGATTTTTTTTAATACATCTCACTCACAATGTTTTTTGTTTTTCACGTACTTTTTCTACTCGTTTTGACTTTTTTTGAATTTTTCTTTTGTTTCGCACATATTGGCTAATCTATAATCACTATATCACACTACTTCTTCCTATTTCACTCTGATGTTACAAAATCTACCATGATGTTGCTACTTATCCCTCAATATGTATGGTCAAACGTCTAAATTCATGTAATTCAAGACCAAAGAAAAAAGGTAAGTACAAATTAATGTTTTGGCTCGGGTTTTGCATGAATGTTCATCAAGAAGATTTTTCTAGCTCAAAAATAGGTACTAAAGATTGATAAATAGGGTTAGCTTTTTTGTTTTGGGTATATACCAAACAATGCCTTAGGTCATCCCTAGGTATCTCAATATTCATAAATTTAATCAATCAATAAATCACAATTTCAACTATTTATCATACATACGAGCATGCTCGTTTCCCTGTATTTTATATATCATTTGGTTATTTAATTACTCAAAACTTATTTACAGTGTAATATATAGAACTTAGTAATCTAATGATTAAAAATTTAAAATCATTCATTATCATGCCAAATTTATAGTAAACACAATCAACCTATATATATGCTCCTAACCAATCACTTGTATTTCTACAAGCTCAAGCACACAATTGACAATAAAAATTAAAAGAAAAGCATGAAAATCAAAAATAAATTTCCTATGTTACCCCTTACACTTTAGATAGCACATTGTTCCTAATGTGCAACCCTGAATAGATAAGGAAAGAAGTTACCCAATTGATTGTGACATTGTAATAGTCTAATGGTAGGTGTTTCCTTCCTTGTTCGTTATAAGGTCAAAATTTTTGTGCTTTAATCATGTAGGGTTCCTACACTAAAAACAAAACAAATATATAAAGATCTATTGTTAATCCTACTCCTAAAATGATAAACTAAAAATTATCTAAGTTAATTACAGTCCCAAAAATAAAATTTTTAGTTAATCATCCTCCTCCTCATCAAAATCCATTTCATCCCCTTCACTTTCCTCATCCTCTTTATTTTCCCTTTCCTCGCTCCCTTACTCTTCCTCTTCATGATGGGTATGCATCGGGCCCAACATTTCTGATAGGTAATTAGGTATTCTCATGTTGTTCTGTCGTGTAAATTCTTGAAGGACTGGGCATGTTTCTTGCATCCATTGTATCATTCTGTCTATTTTTTCACTACTGTTGCCCATTTCTTTCCTAGATGTCAATTTTGCTTTTTGTTTGAGCAAAGTCGGGGCGTCCATCTTTTCTTTTCTCCTCTGGTTCCAATATATAATTTGTTTTCGTTGAAGCTCAACGTATTGGGTATACATAGAATCACCTATTAAGCTCCTTATTGGCCTTATAACTTGCTTATTTTCTTTTATTGGAACATTTGTGTTCTTACAAAGTGTTTTCACAAGGTGGGGAAAGAAAATCTCGACCTTCTGGCCACTAATACATCTCTTCATACTTTGATGGATCTGTTCCCCAATGCATATTTTTTTTTGTAAAATTCCATATAACAAAATAGCTCGAAATGTATTGACATTATAAGCATTAAGAGTATGTGTGATTCTTGTGCAAATAAATTCATCTACATTTTAGCTATCGGGAACACTATGGCTTGATTGAAATTTGTCAGAAGTCTTGTATATGGTCGGTATTTCCATTCACCTCAATTTTTAGTTAAGTATTTTACGATGTTTTCCATCTCAACATCTTTAAAGCCTGTTAAATCAGTTTCATAATATGGGGCATCATAATATTTACAATTTTTCTTCGGGGCAAATGGCACATCCTTACCCTTTACTGTTACTATCTTCCACATAACACCATGTGGCCTCTGGGTTTCTTCTTCCCTAAGAGAAATATAAAATTCTTGGACGAGTAGGATAACAGTGTTTTATTTTGTGATTATGCAAAAGTACTCCTATCTATGGTACCGGACTAGTGACCAAATTTCATTGCAAAGAACCATCAATGGCTCGAATCCCCTTTTCTGAATAAATGTTTTACCTTGTAATTCAAGCAAATATTTTTCGGCATTGGGGTTTCAAAATTTCAAATGATTTGAAACCACTGGTGGTTATTGGGTATTAGTCTTTCTAGACTTTCTAGGTGACATCTTCAACACTTTAAAGCTAGATACTAAATAATAAAAATGAAGCAATAATCAATAGAACAGTAAGAACAAGATAGGAACTTTTAACCTTGACTTTAAAGTCTTTGTTGTTTCTCTCCGAAGATTGTTGTGACGTCCCTTTGTAATGCTTGATATTTAGCCTGCATCGAAAAAAAAACACAAAGAAAAAGAAGGAATTGCAGCACAATAACAAAAAGGAGAACGATTTTAGGGTATTGGAATTTTTTTGAGGTTTAGAGAGGATTAAAAGGGTAAGAGAGATTTATATTTTAATTAAAAGTGTTTTTGGGTTTTAAAATAGGGTTTTTAAGTTTAAACCTGAGTAAAAATTAGGTTTAATGACAGTGGGTTACGTGCTGGGTCAGGTCGGCATTACGAAAAAATGAAAGGATGTCGCAACACAGGGGTTTCATGTCGTGACACCTTTGACAAGATGCCGATGTCAACACAAGCTTTGAAATTTTTGAGCCATGGAATATCTTGCTACTTGTGTCGCGACACAAAGGTGTTGTGTTATTATAGCAAGTTGATTTGCTTGATTTCTTGAATCTAGCTTCGGTGTTACGACCCCGAGGTGTCGTGTTGCGACACCAACTCTGTTTCAACTCTAATTATCAAATTTCAAAGTGTTTCAGTTTTCATTAAACAATAATAAAAATTAGTTTCTAAACTACTTTTTAGTTATAAATACAATAATATACACAATTTTAAGTTTAGTTTGGAAATGTTAAGTTTTTCTGTCAGATTCATACGTCAACTCTGTTAGTGTACACATGGATACTCTTTTGGTTCTGTTTCTATCAATATTTTTCAAACATCCATTGTTCCACTCCACCTTTCTCTATTTGCCCTGCTCTCTGAATTTGCACTTTCATCCTGCACTTATCACAGAAAATGCCCTTTTTGGCTCATGGTAGTTGGGGATTTTTACACATATTTCAAAACATTGCTTCCCTATCGTTGGCCTATTTACCTCATTCTATTGGTGGCCACATTGAAAACTATCGGTTCACAGTCCTCTTTGAAATCCAAAATTACAAAGTCTACAGAGATGGTAAAATTTCGCACCTTAACCAACACGTCTTCAAGTACTCCCTTTGGTTATACTGAAGACTTGTCTGCTAATTTTATTATAATCTGTGTATTTTTAAGCTCCGCTAACCCAAGTTTTTCATATATAGATAAGGGAATTAAATTAATACTAGCTCCTAAGTCACACAGAGCCTTACTAGAGTGAATGTCCCCAATATTTATTGGGATTGTAAAACTCCCCAAGTCTTTTAATTTTGGGGGCACCTGTTTAGATATAATTACACTATATGAGGCACTTACATTAATTGCTCTCCAGTTTCTATTTTTCTACGCCAAGACATAATTTATTTTAAATACTTAGCGTATTTAGGAACTTTTTCAATTAAATCAATTAGAGGAAAATTAACGTTTAGAAATTTGAATAAGTTTAGAAAACTTACAAATTCTGTCTCATTTCATCTTTGTTTTTCTTCTAACCGTGAAGGGAATGGTACCCTTATCAGTGCAAGTCCTTGATTGGCTCTTCTTCCTTCTCAACTATTGGCTCGAGTAACTCCTCTTGTTCAAGTTCAGTCTCAGCTTGTAGCGGGTCCTTTTAAAGATTTTCGGTATCCCCTTTGTTCTTCTCTAGAGTTGGATTTTCTGGGTTGCTCAATACTTGGCCCGAGTGGAGCGCAATTACTTTCACTTGCTCATCTTTTCTCTGAGGATTATTCTCATTTTTACTAGAGATTTCGGTGCCAATATGTCTTTTGATGTCTCCCATCATGCTCATTAAGTGGCTCATCTGATCTTTAAGCTTAGTCAATGTTTTTGTTGTATTGGTGCACTCAATTTGCACCTATTTTACTTCAGCCCTTATTGATTGCATCTCCCCCTTGATCTGATCCAAATGTTGACCACATGAAGTATGGTCATTTGGGTTTTCCCTTTCCTGAGGTTTCTGTAAATAATGAGGTTGTTAAGTATTATTTTTGGCAGAATTAGAGTTATTACCTCCTCCCTTGTTTTCGCCCCATCTCAGATTAGGGTGATCTCTCTAGCCGAGATTATAAGTGTTTGAATAAGGGTTTCCACCCCTATTCCCAATGTATTTCATGTTCTTGATTAGATTATTAAGATAATGGGTGAAAGGTTTATGTCCTCCGAACGTCGACAACGCACTGGATGCAGACTCTATGCAGTTAAGTCTATCAAAAATTTGTTCATATCTATCATCTTCCTGGAAAACTTTTACCGTTGACAGTCTTTGGCCATAACTAAATCTTTGATTTAGCCTCTGACAGGAATTCATTAGCATGTTTTCAATTAGATCATACACACCATTTACGTTATGTTCATTAGGGCTCCTCCTGCGGCTTCATCTAGTCCTGAACGTGCGTGTGCATCCAACCCGTTGTAAAACATCTGCAATCTCATCCACTCGGGTAGAACATGGTGTGGGCATATTTGTATTGAAATTTTAAAATGTTTCCAGGCTTCGTGAAAGCTTTCTCCTTTTAGTTGCTTAAAGATAGCAATCTCTTTTCTTAGTTGGACCGTCTTACTGATTGGAAAGAACTTTTATAGAAACTTCTCTGCAACTTCATTCCATGTGGTGATAGATCCTATTGCCTGTGAGTCTAACCAAGTAAACGCGTTATCAATCAAGAAGAAGGGGAATAGTTGAAGGTGAATAGTGTCATCAATGACCCCGTTATACTTAAACGTATCGCAAAGCAGAAGGAACTGTTTTAGGTGCTGATTCAGGTCCTCCGTCATAATTTCTCTAAACTGTAAATTGTTTTGAATCATCTAGATCATGGCCGATTTCATCTCAAAGTTATTTTTCGTAATGGTTAGTCTTGTGATGTTTCCTTGAACCATATCTAGATTCGATAGTGCATAATCCTTTAGGGTTCTTTCTTCTCATGCCATCTGCTGGTTTAACGGTAATTGCGGTGATGGTGGTAAGTCTTGAATGTTAGGTTCGTTAATTTTGTTGAATAGGGGATTGTCTCATGGTGGTGGTAACCAACATGTGGTTGGTTCTACATCTGTTGTTGTTGTTGTCGATGGTTTCAATGTATTAGTCTTTCTAGATTAGTGGCTGGCTCTATAGGTGTTCCTCTGACTACGAGTCATACATTGAAACCAAGATGAAAATAGAAGACCTTAGTGAAAATAAAGTAAAAAAAAAATTGTATCTAAAATTTATAAATTTCCTAGTTATTCTATAAAAATGCAAAAATTAAAATTAATCTAGTAGTGTTGCCTCTATAGAAATGGGGCCAACAACTTGACTGCCTCTAGATGTACCAATGCCCAGAGTGTGTATATTGCAACTAAAGATGAAAGAATAAGGCGATGTTCACAAGCATACAGGTCAGTTTGTAATATAGTTTTTACAATGAAGTAGGAGAGTACTCTGAGGATCGTACCCAAGGGAGGCGAGTACTAAATTAATGTTAACCTAAACACAAATAGAATTAATTATTAATCTAAATAAATTATATTACGAATAAACATAAATAAGAGATTTTTAGGTTTTATAAATAAATAAAAATTTCATAAAAGTGTGAACTTCATAAAACTAGTATCTAAACTCAATCAAATCTAGGCATGGGTGATTAGCTCGCTACGATGGTCATAACTAACTCCTATTCTTGATTTTTATTAAACTAGTCGTTACCCTAGCAGGATCTCTCGATCTTCCACTAAACTAATGAGTCAGCAAGAACTACTTATTTCTCGACCTTATAGTTTAGACCGATTCAGGGCTAAGGTGTTCACAAATAAACCATACCAATTTTGGGTTAATTCCCACCTAAATGACTTCCTAGGGTCGTCAAGCCTAGGGTTTATATTCTTCCTCTCCCAAACACCCGATCCACTAAGAAAATCCTACATAATAATTAGTTAATCACACCTCCACTCACTAACCCCCCATAAGAAGATTAGTTCCTCATGGAATCCATAAATACAATAAACTTGATAAATAAGATATGCATAAAGAATAGATCATGAATAAGATTTAAGAGAACCCTGATTGTATTTGATTAATAAAATCGCAAAAATCCACAATATTTTGATTGTGTCTACAAATCAAGCTCTCCAAAGTACACGAATGGAAATAACTTGAAAAAAAATCTAAAGCCTAAAAGAAAGAAAAACTAAAAACTAAATTACAAGGAAAAATTTAGAATCTGAAAACTCCCCCTTAAAAAGTGCTAAATGATCCTATTTATAAAATTAGGGTTAGTCGTCATCTTAACCCTAGGTTTATTGACTTTTTGTGTTAATTTTCATCATGTGGACCAAAACGCCCTTCGCTCGTAATTGTTCCTATACAGGGTTGGTGTCGCAACACCCTAGTGGCTATGCCATGACATCAAAGGCAATATACTTTGGTCTAGGTTTGGCTACAGGGGTGTGTTACGACATCCTTTGGCTATGTCGCAACACTAATGGCAGTCTTGACATTCTTGTATTATGCTCCCTATGTTGCGACATTAGGATTTTTGTGTTATAACACAGCGACCATCCTTGAGCTATTTTGCCTTTAAATGATGTCCTGCACACTCACTGAGTCCGTAGCTCACCTTTAGACCTCATTCGGCCCCTAGGGTCATAAAAGGACTCAACTTACACTTTTTATTGAATTAAAACTAAAATAGAAAACTAACTAAAACATAATGAAATTACATGTATTCGAGCTCCTTAAATATGAAAACTAGTTTAATTTGCTACACTGAATTACGACAGATCAGAGTGTTGGGCCCCACATTTGTTGGTTATACCGACCAGTGTTGGGCGCATCTATTGTCAATTTTTATAATCCAGTGCAGGGTGCAACTTATTATTTTCGAATTTATCCAACAAGCACTGGGTGCCAAATTGGTGTGTTAGTTGGATCCGCGTATCCGTCTGAGTTCGAGTCGGGTTAATAAGGAAATAAAAATTGGAATTGGAATAGCGATATGTGAAATGAATAGAACTAAAGATGGTTATATTCTTTGAATTCATGAGATGGAAATTGAGATGAAATGAAATACTTAATGATTAATATTTCAAATGGTTATGAAATAGAAGTGTTATGTCTTATACTAGTGACATTTGTTAGATTCAGGTAATGAAACTAAGAAATAATAAAAGTTTACATGATAATTTGCATCTTATCAATTACTTTTAACTCATGCATTTGAATGAAATATATTATGTTTTAATGTTCAGATTATAGAAATATCATTAAGCTATACTCAGTGTACGATTTTATTTTTTGTGCGTAGGTTATGTACTTTTTGGTTTGATTGTCAGCTTCAGCATCCAACAGCAATCTCGGATTCAAGTGTTGGTGATTTTTTAGTTATTAATGGCATTTACCAAATGAGTCATTTGTTTATGCTAAGTTATATTTTGAATTTTGTTGGCATTTTGAGAATCATGTGTATATATGTATATATGTTTGTATCATGGAAATGGTCATGTTAATGTTATCTTGTTGAGTAGTTTGGTATGTATGCTTAATGATTTAAATGGTGAGTAGGTGTTGTACCATGAGATGAGTTTGGTAGGTAAATGGTAGTAAAAGAAATGGATGGTTTGTGTTGCACTTAAATTAATTTGGTAAGCTTTGGTGTATGTCTTTATGGTTGATATATGAGTTATTTCAAGATGTTGTAAATCGTTAAATGAAGTATGCTAGGTTGATTATGTTAAGGTACCATTCAAGGCATATTACTCAGTTTTGAATGTATTATTTTGGTTGATATATGATCTGTTGTAATTCGGTGTAACAGATTAAACTAGTTTTAGCACTTGAGGAGCTTGAATATAAGCATTTTTATTATGTTTTAATTAAGTTTTCTTAGTTTCATTTACATTCAATAAAAAGTGTAATTTGCGTCTTTTATTTACCTTAGGGGTCGAATGAGGCCTAAGGGTGAGCTAATACACTTTCTGAGTGTGCAGAAGACTATTAGAGGGCGTACCAACTTAATATTGGTCGTTGTGTTGCAACACGGGGAGTTTAATGTCGCAACATAGGGAGCAAAAAGCAAGAATTCCAAGAATACCTTCAATGCCATGACAAAACCACTAAGGTGTCGTGACACCAGTCCTATACGAGAAATACTTACGAGCCAAGGGCATTTTGGTTTGCACAATCAAATATTAAACACAAAAGCATCAGCTGACTTAGGGTTGAGGATGACGGTAACCCTAACTCTATAAATAGGCTTATTTAACACTTGTTATGAACAGTTTTTCATACTGTATAATTTTCTTTATAGTTTCATTTTTTAGTTTTTCCCTTTTTCTTAAGCTTTAAGTTATTTTCAATTTTGCATTTGTCAGGGGATCTGATTTGTGGAACTTGATAAACTCTTTGTGATTTCGTGCTTCAATTAAATACAATTTAGGATTCTCTTAAACTTTTGTCTCTTGATTTGTTATTAATGTTCATCTTTTGCATCAAGTTTATTATGTTTTTGAGATCCATGAGGAACTAATTCTCTTATGGGGATTAGTGAGTGAAGGTATAATTAATTGATTGTTCTGCAGAGTTTTCTTAGCGGATCAGCTATTTGGGAGAGTAAGAACTTCACCCTAGGCTTGGCGACCCTAAGAAGTCATCTAGGTGGGAATTAACACAAAATTGATATGGCCTATCTGTGAACACCTTAACCCCTAACCGGTCTAGACTGTGAGGTCAAGAGATAAGTAGTTCTTACCGACCCATTATTCTAGTGGAAGATAGAGAGATCCAGCTAGGATAACGGCTAGTTCATTGAACAGAGAACCCAAAGCAACAGTTAGTTATGATTACTAAAGCGAGCTAGTCACCCATGCTCAGATCTGATTCAGTTTCCATAGCAAATTTCCAAAAAATTTTCCATTTATATTATATTATTTTTTATTTATAAAAATACCAAAAAATCTTATTTATGTTTAGTCATAATATAATTTATTTAAAGTACTAATTAGCTTTATTTATGCTTAGGATAGGATTAATTTAGTGCTC
>CM025141.1:17703655-17725312 GCA_013467495.1 Gossypium gossypioides
TGCCCATTCATGAACACCTTCAGCCCAAGCCAGTATGGATTGTGAGGTCGGAAGATAAGTAGTTCTTGCTGACTCGTTATGTTTGTTGAGGATCGAAAGATCCTGCTAGGGTAGTGACTAGTTGATTGATGAGGAACCCAAAGGAATAGTTGATAGGGGTTATCGAAGCGAGCTAATCAACCATAATCGAGATTTGATTTACTCTACTCTTCTATCTTTCTATCTCTTGAGTTTTATTTATTTTATGTTATTTTAGTATTATTATTATAAAATCCATAAAAACTCGATTTTTTCTCTCGTACTATAATTTATTTAAAAGTACTAATTAGATCTTTTAGTGTTTAGGTTAAAATAGATCTAGCACTCACCTCCTTTGGGTACAATCCTTAGAGTACTCACCTACTTCGTTGTAAAATTATATTACAACTCGACCCGTATACTTGGAGATAATGCCTTCTCATTCCATATTTTATTGCAATATTCACACTCTGGATGTTAGTACCTCCGGAGGCGATCAAGTTGTTGGCATCGTTTCTTGGGAGGCACTGTCACTAGGTTAATTTTAATTTTTTCACGTAAGAGAATAATTAGGAAATTTATCGGTTATAGATACGATTTTATTTTGTATATTAGTACTAATCTCCTCTTTCTGGGTATAGTGTATAACTCATAATAGAGGCACACCTATTGTAAAAGCCATTGATTCAAAACGAATAATCTGAAGAAATCGCTGTCAGCAACAGCAACAAATGCAAGATTCACTACCTACTACAGGTAACGTACCACGTGAAAATCCACTGTTTGACGATGCTGACGACAATGCCCTAGGGAACCCACCAGCACTACAGCTTTCCGTAAATGTACAGATGGCTCGAAACGAGAAAACTTTAGGGGATTCTACCTTACCAAGCCTAGACTGGTTCAGGATAGTATAGAAAAGGCCAAAAATTACATCTAATAATTTCGAGATAAAATCGGTGATGATTTAGAATAATCTACAGTTTAGGGGCACTATGATAGAGGACCCTAACCAGCATTGAAAACAGTTTTTCCAACTTTGTGATCGTTTTAAATATAACGGGGTCACTGATGACATTATTCGTCTTTGGCTATTCCCCTTCTCCTTGATTGATAATGTCTTTTCTTGCTTAGACTCACAGGCACCACGATCTATCACAACATGGGATGAACTCACTAGAAAGTTCTTACAAAAGTTATTCTCGATTACCAAAGCAGTTCAACTGAGATGAGAAATTGTTGTCTTTAGGCAGATGGAGGGAGAAATTTTCTATAAGGCATGGGAATGTTTCAAAATGTTGATTAAAAAATACCCGCACCACGGATTTCCGAAGTGGATGCAACTACAGGTATTTTATAATGGGTTGGATGCAAATGCATGATCTGGATTAGACGGAGCAGTAGGAGCAGCCCTTATGAATAGAACATACGATGATGTTTATGAAATCATTGAGAACATGACATTAAAATCTTGCCAGTGGCCAATTGAACGATTCACATATGTTTAGAAACCCGCTACGATAAAAGCTATCCAAGAGGATGATAAGTATCAACAGCTAGTGGATAGACTCAACCGTATCGAATATGCTTCTACACCGTCTATACATGGGTGAGACAAACCACTCTTCTACTATATCAACAATCTAGCTGAGGATGTAAATTACATCGGGAATAGGGGTGGAAATCCTTATTCGAATACATATAATCCTGGCTGGAGAGATCACTCGAATCTAAAATGAAGGGGAAACCAAGGAGTAGGCAATAATTTAAATCAAATTAAAAACACTAATTACCAACCTCTTTATTTAATTATCAACCTTTTTATTTGCAGATGAAATGAGCCAATTGATGAGCATGATGGGTGGCATCAAAAAACAAATTGGCATAGGTATTCCTAGCAATACAGAAAACAATCCACGAAGGGAAGGCAATGAGCATGTGAAGACGATAGCACTTTGATCGGGTAAAGTACAGAGTAGCCTAGAAAACCCTACTCCGGAGGTAGTTATAGAGAATACTAATGATCCTCAAGAGGAATTCCCAAAACCTAAAGAAGAACCAAGGCGAGAAGAGATACAGGCACCATCAGCTTAACCAGAAAAAGAAGCACCTAAAGATGCGTAAATTACAAAAATCCCGTTCCCTGCGAGACTTGAAGAAAAAAAGAGGGGGATGAGGACAAATTTGTATGTTTCTTAAACCTATTTAAAGCATTAAATGATAATCTACCTTTACTTTAGTTAATTGAGAAGGTTCCCAAGTATGCCAACTTTTTACAGGAAATGATGGTGACGCGTAAGAAAATTAAGGTAGGAGAACAAGTTAATTTAAGTGCTTCTTGTAGTGTAATTATTTCAAGACATGTGCCTCAAAAATTGAAAGACTCGGAAAGTTTTACTATTCCCATAAAGATAGGGATCATTTACTTTAATAAAGCTCTATGTAATTTAGAAGCTAGTATTAATTTAATGCATTTATCAATTTTTGTAAAACTCGGGTTAAGAGATCTTAAAACTACTCAAATAACGCTATAGTTAGTTGATAGGTCTTTAGTACATCCGAAAGGGGTATTGGAAGATGTGTTGGTCAAGGTACGAAGTTTTATTGTCCCTGCAAAATTTATGGTTCTTGATTTTGATGAAGATCGTGAGATACTGATCTTATTAGAAAGACCGTTTCTGGCTACTTCTAGGTCCACTATTGACATAGAAAAGAATGAGTTAACTATGAAAATTAATGGTGAGACAAAAACGTTTAAACGTGGCCATGAATTAAGTAAAACGGACATCAGAAGGGTGCTAAGAGAGCAATGTAGAAATTTATCTGTTTCTAATGTTCCCAGATCAAGGAATACTCTTCCTTTTATGTATTCAAAAAGGATAAACAAGTTAAAAGAACGAGATAAACAGGCAAAGGTGGAATGGCACAACGGATGGTGGACTAATACTGATAGTACGAGACGGTTCCCCTTCTGTGAACTAACAATACTGCTAGATGAATCTAGTAGTAAAACTTAAAATATGTTTGCTGCATTATATTTGTAAATTACTGTATATTTAACTAATCACATAACTTAGATTCTAGCTTTTATTTTATGCATGTTTGTCTCTAGACCGAATCCTTCTTAAGATGGAATTCTGGGGTGAAACAAAGTCAGTATCGCGACATGGACTAAGCGTGTCGTGATGAAGCAGATAGCTCTCCAAACTAATGGCTGTCTTGCGACATGAAACCCCTGTGTTGCAACATAATAAAACTATCAGGGATGTCGTGACATGGAACCCTTGTGTCACAACATCACTAAAATTTTCTGAAGGGTTAACCTAACCTGCTTGCGTAATCCGGTGGTCTAACCCTTAATTTACCCGGCTTTAACCCTTTAAAACACCTATTTTCTAACCTAAAAAAACATATTAACTTTATTACTAAACCTAGTCTAACCTCTTTTACTTTTCTAACATCCCTAGCCCGTATCCGTCGCTGAATTTGGGCTACAGAGTATTACCGGAGGATAACATCATATATTGGACATTTTATTATCATGAACAAATCACATTGTTCCCTTTTACGAGCCCTCGAAGCCCTAAAAAGACATTGGAAACGAATAGACACTAAATCAAAAACATATGATATTTTTTAGAAAAGGTAAAAGTTTTCAAACTGTAGGAGTCACACACCCATGTCTTAGACCCTGTGGGCATTTGAAATAGTAACACACGGCCTTGTCCCAGCTCGTGTCTGTACCCGTGTAACTCACTGACTTGGGTCACACGGGCAAGCCACACACCCGTGTGCTAGGGCATGTACCTTTCGAAATAACCCCACACGGTTGTGTGCTAGGCCGTGTAACAGACTAACTTGCAACCCTTTTAAAGTTATAGGGGACACAAAAAAATAGGTCATTTCCAAGCCATTTTTCACACCCATTCAAACATGAACCTATAATCAGTTTTTCACACATGAACAAGCATTCAAATTGCATTAAAAACAAGCATAAATAAGCAATCCCAATATGGTATATAAACATCCAACCAATATGCCCAAAGGGCACCTTAATTACAACATCAATACATGTACAACCATATTCTTAAATTTGCCATAATGTTCACTAACTTCAAAACGAAGTTTGCATCAACATATGCCATTTAAATTACCGAACAGCCAAACACCAAAAAGGTACCAATTGTATCATTCCACTACTAGCACCAATAGACTTATATGCCATTGATAGCAAATATACCAAATCACCACATTTTAAACATATCACAAAACATTTATAACATGCATTTTTAAACTAATGTTTCATCTTTATTTATTCAAACACCTATCCAAGATATAAATGCTAGCATAACTACTTAATTCATCAACATTAAACCAATCACAAGTGATTTCATCCATATAATTTTATAAAAGGCAAAACATACATATATACAACCTAGAAAACAAAGTGTCCAAACACATACCTTAGTAGTTCATTATTATAACAAAATTAACTAGACACGCATATAAATATATACTTATATAGCCACATATACAAGCTACAATCCCAAAAGAGTTCAAAAACTACTAACAATGATGGATCGTGTGAGCTGAAGTTTCGATCCGTCCGAACTCAATAGAAGTAATCTACAAAACTACACAAACACGTATAAGCTTATAAAGCTTAGTAAGTACATATCAATTTATTTAAATTAACATTAAATGAATGAAACTATTATATTACTTGATTGATATTACTGAAATGTAAACACGGCACGAAAGTGCTATCAAGAGTACCGAAGTACAACAGGGGCACGTAAGTGCAATCAGTGGTACCGAAGTACAATAGGGGCACGTAAGTGCAATCAGGGGTACCAAAGTACAAAATTTATCTACTAAATTATAAAGTACAAATACATAAAGAAATTTAATTAAGCAACTTACTACTATGAACTTACTTCGGCACCAATGCGAAGGAGTACGATCGGCTAATCTACAACTTTTTCCTTCCCTCGATTTAAATCTAGTTGAGATATATCTTGATCTAAATAAATAAATTCAACCAATTTAATAACTACTCTATTTAATTCAGTCCAAATTCACATGTGTGCAAAATTACACTTTTGCCTCTATACTTTTGATTTCTTTTCAATTAAGTCCCTAGTTCACAAAAATGGAAACTCATGCAATTCAACCCCAATCTATCATAGCCGAATATCAATTAGGTCCCTAGCAAGCTTTATATTTCCTTTATTTCACAATTTCACCATTTATAGTTTTCTATTTTTCAATAAAAATCCCTATTTGACAATTTCATCAAAAATTACTTAACAAAATTTGTTTAACTATCAACAACTAACTATTTTCTTCCATAAAACATAAAAAATCTTGAACATTAATTAATGAGTAAACCCTAATAGTTTGATAGTTTCACAAATTAGTCCCCGGGCTAGCTAGATTAAGTTACAATAATCCCGAAAACATAAAAATCATTAAAAACGGGATAAAAATACATACAAATCTAGCAAGAATTAGTTGATGAATGCTCAAGCTCAACAATGGCTTCTCAAGCCCTAACTTTTGGTTCTAAAATGAAAAAATAAAGATGATACTTTCTTTTTGTTTATTTATCAACAAATATTCATTTTCTTCCATCAAACATCAAAAATCAATTGCACATATTCATGAAAAAACCCTAACCTTTTAACAGTTTTGCAAATTTGTCCCTAGGCTAGCTAGATTAAGCTACAACGACTTCAAAAAATACAAATTATTAAAAATGAGACAAAATTACACTTACATGCAAAGATAGACGATGGGCAAATGGAAGAACCCTAAAAATGGCTTCTCATTCTTCTAATTTTGGGTGGAATAAACCAAGGTTGAAGATGATACAACCTTTTACTTAATTTAATTATGATATATTTATTTAATTACTTATTTAGCCTTTTGTTTTTAACTTCAAATTCACTTAATTCATGCCCATAAATGTCCACTCATATTAAAAATAGTCTAATCACCATTTAAATCCTTTAAATATTTAATTTCATAGCTATTTGGTACCTTTAACTTATATAACTTTAATTTTGCTCTATTACGATTTAGTTCTTTTCACCAAATTAAACATGCAAACGATAAAATTTCTTAACAAAATTTTTATACAACAATGCTATCATATCGTACACATTAAAGTAATATTAAAATAAATATTTTCATGTCAGATTTGTAGTCCCAAAACCACTATTCCAATTTCACTAAAAATGGGTTGTTACAAATGGTTTGTTGACTCTGAGTATCCAAAGGTGATTCAATGTAATTTTGTGGTTCTCAAAATTCTTCGAGTTATATCTTGCTCCCATTAGTTCCTTTAGTAATAAATTCCATTTCTAGGAAAACACCATTCCGAGTGACAAACACTTTGTTCTCGGTGGGATTGTAAATGTGGTATCCTTTAGTTTCTCTAGGATATCCCACAAAAAGACATTTGTCTAATTTGGGATCCAGTTTAATAGAAACTAAACATTTCACATAAGCCTCACAACCCCAAATCTTAAGAAAGACAAGTTGGGCTTCTTACCAGTCCACATCTTATATTGTGCCTTTTCAATTGCTTTAGGAGGAACTTGATTTAGTGTGAATGCAGTTGTTTCAAGTGCATAACCTGAAAAGGTAAGCGAAAGATCTATCAAACTCATCAAAGATCGAACCATATCTAATAAGGTTTGATTCCTCCTTTTCGACACACTATTCCATTGTGGTGTTCCATGGGGAGTTAATTGTGAAATAATTCCACAATTTCTAAGATGCTCATCAAACTCTTGGCTTAAATATTCTCCAACTCGATCAGATCGAAGGGATTTTATTATCTTACCATTTTGATGATGGTTGAGTTGTGTCATTTCAGTACTTGTGATGCATGAATGGTATGGCTCAAATGGTATATTTATGTTAAAATGCTAACGGTCATAATTATGGTATGTTTTGAGATGGTATTGAGCTAGATGTGTATGTTTGTAATGTGGTAAACTATACATGTTTTGGTAAGTTTGAATGGTTGCAATTGAGGTGCCTTGTATGGCATATTGGTTGAATGATCTTGGACTATTGAATTGATCATGTCATGTTAGTTTTCGTCATTTTGATGCCTTGATATGTGCACAAAAGGCCTTTAGATGGTTGCTTGAATTGGTGATAGAAATGGCTTGTTTTCGACCAAATTCATGTCACATGGACTGAGACACGGGCATGTGACTCAGTTGTGTGTGACACACGTTCTGGCAACACAGTCGTGTGTTCCTTGTAGGTTTTAATGCAATCAAGTCAAGCTATTACACGGCCTAACACACGACTTGGCACATGGGTGTGTGGCTTGGCCGTGTGACCCAACTAAAAAAGTTACAATGGTGAGGACATGGGCTGGGACACAATCGTGTGTCCTTATTTTGATTGTTAAATAGCCTGAGACACGGGCATGTGTCTCAGCCGTGTGAGGCACAAGGCCTGGCCACGCGGCCGTGTGACCCTGCAATCCAATTTTTCTAACTTTTCTTATACATTCCAATTGTCTCCAATTTGGTCCCGAATTGTTTCTAAGGTATTTCTATGGCCTCGAGGGCTCGATTATGGGACGTTATGTATGTGATTGAATGTAATTAGATTATGTTTGTATTGATGTATGAAATGAATATTTTAATGTTCTGTTTGTACAATAATGCTTTGTAACCCTATTCTGACGATGGATACGGGTTAGGGGTGTTACATTTAGTGGTATTAGAGTTACGATTTTGTCATTTCTTGAACTGACCATAGCATGTATGAGTCTAGAAATACATGCCATTATATAACCTGCGACAGTGTGATAACTCTTAACTCAAATTGAAATATGTTTTCATATAGATATAATGTCATCCAACCAAGTTGATTCTGATGAAGGAGAAAGTAATGCGCAAGCCTCCATTCACGGAGCAGCGTCTAGTGGAAGTAGGCCCGTAACTGAGGGCCGAGGAGAAGAGGCTAAGGAAGCCTTCTTCCAGATGATGAATGAATGGTTCTTTGAGTTCGTGTGAATGAACCCAATAGCTAAACGGCCTCCACCCCATCTGTACCTCAATCGGTCTCCTTAATTCCTCAGGGTTTGTAACCAGTACGAGCGAGCAAGCCTCTAGTTGACAAAATCCTTAAATATGGGGTTGAAGAGTTTAGAGGTACAACCAAAGATGATCTAGAGAGTGTCGGGTTCTAGTTAGAAAACAAGGTGAAAGTTTTCAATGAATTATCATGTACTCCTGTGGAATACTTGAAATGTGTTGTTTCATTGTTCAAACATTCGGCTTATCAGTGGTGGAACACTGTGGTTGTGGTAGTACTGAGAGATCCAGTTAACTGGGAATTCTTTCAAACTAAATTCTAAAAGAAATATATGAGTCAGAGATTCCTAGACAAGAAGCATAAAGAATTTATTGAGCTGAAATAAGGTCAGATGACAGTATCTAAATATGAGAGAGAATTTGTTAGACTCAGCAAGCATACCCGAGAATATATACCGACAAAAGTTACTATGTGCACACGGGTTAAAGATAGGTTAAACAAAGACATCAAGCTGTTAGTCGGGACCCTTGAATCGAAAGAATTTGTAGTTCTGGTTGACAAAACGCACAAAGTCGAGGAACTGAGTAAAGAAAAGAGAAAAATCGATTCTGAGTTTCGTGATTCAAGAAAGAGATATATGGGAAAGTCATACCAATCGCCGTCAAAGAATTCAAAAGAGTATCATGGCCATTCATCAGGTTTGGTGGGTTATTCTAGGAAAGACCGATGAAAATAACATTCGAGCTCTAAACATTAGGCTACGTCTGTAGCGAGTGTGGGCAGTGCTAGAAATATTAAGCCTGAATGTCAGCAATGTAATAGACAAAAAAGAGAGGTCATGTTTCAAATGTGGTTCATATAAACATTATCTCAGAGATTGCCTTGAAAGATTTGACAAACAAAAGGCTTAGACTACTCGACCAAGTAATATAGCTGCGAGAGGGAGACCATCTGAAACACTGGAAATGCATGTATAGTCAAAATGGGACAAAAGACTTTGCTGTGAGGTCTGAGGCACCAGCAGCAACTAGAGCTTATGCAATCCGTGCTTGAGGGGAAGCTTTAGCACCTGATGTTATCACTGGTACATTTTCTATCTTTGATACTAATGTCAATGCTTTGATTGACTCGGGGTCAACGCACTCTTATGTATGTATGACTTTAGTGTCAGATAAGAAAATACCTTTCGAACCTATTGAGTTAGTAGTTAAAGGAACGAACTCCCTAGGTCATTATGTTTTAGTTTATAAATTCTGAAAAAAAAAATTGTCCTTTGATGATTCGGGGTTGTAACTTTTCGGTTGATTTGATGTTACTACCCTTTAATGAGTTTAATGTGATTCTTGGTATGGACTGGTTAACTTTGAATGATGCTGTTGTGAATTGTAGACAAAAGCATATTGTGTTAAAGTGTCAGAATGGTGAAAAGCTTCGAATTGAATTAGATAGACCGGATAATATGTCTAATGTTATTTCGGCTATGTCTTCATAGATGTATGTTAGAAAAGGCTGTGAAGCGTATCTCGCTTATCTATTTGATTCCATAATTTTAAAATTAAAGTTAGAATCAATTTGAGTGGTATGTGAGTATTCAAATGTGTTTCCAGAGGAGTTACCAAGGTTACCATCGATCATAGAGGTTGACTTTATTGATTTAATGTCGGGAACTTCTCCAATATCGATAGATCCGTATAAAATGGCACATACAAAATTGAAAGAGTTGAAAGCTCAATTACAAGAGTTGACAGATAGGGGTTTTGCTCAGCCCAACTTTTCTTCTTGGGGTGCTTTTGTGTTGTTTGTTAAGAAAAAGGATGGATCCATGCAACTATGTATCGATTATCGACAACTCAACAAATTCATGATCAAGAACAATTATCCATCGCCACGTATTGATGATCTGTTTAATCAGTTGAAAGCTTTATTAACAAAGGCACATGGGTTGGTTTAGCCAGAGTCCGGTAAAGAATTTGTGATTTACAATGATGCTTCATTGAATGGTTTGGGTTGTGTTTTAATGCAAGAAGGCAAAGTGATAGCATATGCTTCTCGACAATTGAAACCATACGAAAAGAATTATTCGACTCACGATTTAAAGCTTGTAACTATTGTGTTTGCTTTGAAAATTTGGCGACACCATTTGTATGGAGAGAAATGTCACATCTCTACAGATCACAAAAGCTTAAAATATTTGATGCCACAGAAAGACTTGAATTTGAGACAGCATAGATGGCTTGAGTTATTTAAAGATTACGCCTTGATCATTGATTATCATCCGGGAAAGTCTAATGTTGTTGCTGATGCTTTGAGTAGAAAATCTCTATTTGCATTTCGAGCGTTGAACACGCAATTGACGTTGATTGATGATGGTTCAATTTCAGCTGAATTGAAAGCTAAACCGACATTTTTTCCACAGATTTGTGAGGCTAAAAATGTGATGATGTTTTGGTCGCTAAACGAAAATAGATTAAGACGACACCTAATTCAGATTTTCATGTTGGTTCCAATGAAAGTTTGTATTTCAAAGGCAGACTTTGTGTTTTGAGAAATTCTGATCTTGTTCAGAAGATCTTACAAGAAGCTCACAGTAGTAGCTTGTCGATTCCTCCTGGTAATAATAAAATGTACGGCGATTTGAAACAGATGTACTGGTGGCCAGGTATGAAACGAGAGATCTTAGAGTTCATATCGAAATGTTTGATTTGTCAGCAAGTTAAAGCTGAGCATCAGGTACCTTTTAGTTTATTACAGCTAGTGATGATTCAATAGTGGAAATGAGAACGTGTCACAATGGATTTTGTATTGGGATTGTCTCTATCTCTAAGAAAGAAAGATGATGTTTAGGTCATTGTTTTTCGATGGACGAAATCTGCGCATTTCATTCCAATGCGTACGGGTTTTTCACTCAAGAGATTTGTAGAGTTGTATGTTAGTGAGATCATTAAATTGCACTGTGTGCCACTTTCTATCATTTCTGACAAAGATCCATAGTTTACGTCTCGGTTCTGGAGCAAATTACATGAAGCTCTAGGTACTCGATTGTATTTTAGTACAACGTTTCATCCACAGACTGATGGTCAGTCTGAGCAAGTAATTCAGACACTTGAGGATATGCTTCAATGTTGTGTTTTAGAGTTCGAAGGTAACAGAGAGAGATTTCTACTGTTGGTTGAATTTGCATACAACAACAATTACCAATCGAGCATTATGATGACATCGTACGAAGCTTTGTATGGTCGAAAGTGTCGAACTCCACTATACTGGACTGAGCTGAGTGAGAAAAAGTTATTTGGTATTGATTTGATTCGAGAATCCGAATAAAATTTTAAAGTGATACGTGACAGTTTGAAAGTAGCTTCGAATTGATAGAAATCTTACGTAGATCTGAAAAGGAAAGACATTGAATTTCAAGTCTGAGATAAACTGTTTTTGAAAGTGTAACCTTGGAAGAAAGTCCTACATTTTGGCCGAAAAGGAAAGCTTAGTCCGCTGTTTATCAAGCCATACAAGATCATTGAGTGGATAAAGCCAGTAGCTTACAAATTAGCTTTGCCGTCAGAGTTAGAAAAGATTAAAAATGTATTCCATGTATCTATGTTACGATGGTATTGATCAAATCATTCACACATGATTTGACCTATTGATGTTGAGATTTAGCCAGATATGACGTACAGTGAAGAATCGTTCAAAATTCTAGCTCGGAAAGTTAAAGAATTAATAAATAATAAAATAGCTCTAGTAAAAGTTCTCTGGCAACATCACGGAATAGAAGAGGCTACTTGGGAACTAGAAGAAGCTATGAAAGTGCAACACCCAAACCACTTTTCTGGTAAGATTTTCGGGGACAAAAATTCCTTTAGGGGGAGAGTTGTAACAACCATTTTCATTGAAATCAGAACAGTGGTTTTAGAACCACAAATCTGACAAGTAAATTATTATTATTATTATTTTAATGTCTATGGAATGTTAGTAAGGTAGTATAAAATTTTTTGTTAATAATTTTTGACGTTTACATGTTTAATTAAGTAAAAAGGACTAAATCGTAAAAGGTGTAAAAATAGAGTTCTATTTGTTAAAAGGGTTAAATGGCTATGAAACTTAAATGTGAGTGGAAAAAGATGGGCATGAATTAAGTTTTTTATATAGTTAATTAACAAGTTTAATTATTAAATTAATAATCAAGTTAAAGTAAAATAACATAAACAAAGGTATCCTTTTTTTTAGTTGATTTTTCCTTTTGATTACGTTTTTAATGATTTCTATAATTTTGAAGTCATTATAGCTTAACCTAGCTAGCCCGAGGATCAATTTGTAAAACTGTTAAAGATTTAGGATTGTGCCATGAATGCTCTTGCATGATTCTTGATGTTTAATGATAGATTATTAGTCCTTGTTGATAAATAAACAAGTTTTGTAAAGTGAATTTTGATGAAAATTGTGTTTAAGGACTTATTTGTAAAAATGATAGAAGTTCATGGTAAATATGTGAAATGATGGTTTGTATGAGTTCATATAGGTCCCTGGAAAAATCGGCTAGCTTGTTTAGATTTCAATTTATGAGCTTAAGGACTAAATTGTGAAAAGTTAAAATGTTAGGGGTAAAATAGTATTTTTTTAAAAATATGAAATGTGGACTAAATTGAATGATAGAGTTATTAAAGAAATTAAATTTGTCTATTTAGATCAAGATAGACCATGAACGGATTTAGATCAAGGAAAAGCTAAAGCCTCAGATTAGTCGATTCTATTTCTACGCTCTAATTGTCGAGGTAAGTTCGTATGAATAAATATTGTTTTACTGCTATTTTCAATTATATGTTAATATGTTAGTTGGAATGTAATTGATTGATGAATATCCAAGAATGCCATGATGGTTATGGAGTCCCGATTGAACCTTAGGAATTCGTAGGATACAAATGACATGTCATTAGGGTTTTCTTGTTTCGGGTGCTGTTCTTGAATGACCTACCGATGGCTGAGGTCCCACAGTTTTTGCAGATACTCGATAGCTCATATGAGCAACATCGTGTAGCTTACATTCTGACCCATAGCTCGTGTGAGTAGGCCCATTTCACAGCTCGTGTGAGCAACGATGTAAAGGAAAGGTTATGGTTAGAGCAACTGGAGCAAAGAATGTTGCTATTCGAAATTCAGCAATATCAAATTGGTTAGAGCAACTGCCAAATAACAGTAGGCATTCTATTAGTCCTATGTCAAGGATCACGACATTGCTCCCAAGAGGTCCTTGCAGAAGAATTTCACTAAGCCAATGCCTGAATTTCCTAATTTCCCCAAGGCTTTGTAACCAATATCCGAGGCTAGATGTGCTGAGGAGGAACCAGTTCAAGTGCAGTCTAACAAAGAAAAATATGCCAATCCTGAAAAACAGAAAGCAGCTGAGAAGGAACCAGAGAAAATAGAATCTATGCATACTAAGGGTAAGGAATATGAGCAAAATGAAACCAACTCTGTAGCTACTGCGAATGAAAAGGGCAAAGAGCCTGTCCCACCTACGCCACCTAAAGACATGTCCACACAAGACTGAGAAATCAACCATATAATTTATGAGATCACTGAATCTGAAAAGGAAGAGGAGGAACCACACATTCAATCACTTAAAAGAAAGATGAGATACAAGAGTGCATCAAGGAAATCAACCCACAGGCAGTGAATTACAATCACCACCAGTCAAGCTTTTCGACAGAGGGGTTTCTTTTACCCTCTGTCTAATCAATCATACAGCATGTTGTTAATTTTAGGTGTCATGCATTGAGGACAACACATCCCTTAGGTTTGGGGGTCTAACATGCATTTTAGATTGTAGTTTAGCATAACATTTCATTCATTGTTATATTTTATCCATATTGACATAATTGCCATAGCATTTCATGCATTTAGTTGAAGATAGAATTTCATGCATTATGGTAAGAAATAAAAAATTGTTTCCTATAGCATTATTGAGTTGATTGCATGATAGCTAATTGTCCAATGATGAAAATAATCCTTAAAATTTTTGCGAGATATAAAAGAAAATGAATAGAATCGACCCCTAAGGTTAGGATTCTCTATCATATTTATGACACTTAGATTGAATTCATTCAATCCTTAATGACCTTAGGAATTTCTGAAATAAAAATTACGATTCTTATAGAAGTCATTAAGCTGAAATGTACAAATGTAGCAAATGAAAAGCTAAATTTAAACTCCCAGAAGAATAAACTGCTAAGTTAAGTTTTGTAGCAAAGACTCAAATGTCTGTCTCATTGAGTAGCCCAAGAGTTTGGTGTTTTCGCTATCTTTACTTTTGGGTAGAAAGATTTTCAGATAAGAGTGCCTTAAAATTTTTTTAGGACACTCCACCGTGGAAGATTGCTAAGTAGCTTGGGAGCTTGGTGTTTGCTCCATGTTTGCTTTCAAGTAGAAAGGTAGTTGGAAACATGAGTGAAGAAATTAAATTCAAATCATGATTGTGCTAACTAGCTTGGGAGTTTGGTGTTTGCTCCATATTCACTTTCAAGTAGAAAGGCATGTTTGATGAGATGAATTCCCAAAAAAGAATAGTGAAACAATAAATGGGAGAAATAATAGCTAAAGTCAAATTGAAAAGCAATAACAAGTGAGTTAGACTAGGAATTCATAAGTTCCTTAAGAATTGACTAAATACAACCGAATGCACACAACTGCAGTTAAGGAGATTATTATTTTAGGGAAGGGTTCTTGCATTTTTGGATTTGATAAGCTTTTTGTAGACAAATTGCATATACTCTTATGTGCAGGATATTCTGATGATTGAAAATTACCAAGGCTTAATCGATTCGATAATGTAAGTGCAAGTAATTAAGAGCATTAGAGCATGCATTAGTTGTTAGGTAGCATGGCATTGCATTGCATTGTTTGAGGACAAGAAATAAATCAAGTTTGGGGGTGTGATAACTCTTGAAAAGAGTTATAACTTATACTCTTAGATTTAGTTAATTACTTGTACTTAAGTAAATTTACTTCATTTTAGGTAATTGCATGACCATTTTTTTCTCAATTGAGCACTACATTTAGGAGCTTAAGATTGTGATTACATTATTACATCTTTACTTTTAATTGCTTGTGGAAATATATTATTGTGCCTAAATGGCAGGTTTAAGGAAGAAGAGTTACAGAGGACGGAGGTTTGCCAAGGCATTATGAGAAGTTGCCATGGCAATGCTGGTGAAGAAAACGACAACCACCCAGTTAACAATGAAAGCACTCAGCAGCTGGTCCCCCTCACATGCACGTGTAATGGAAAATATCCACCTTAAAATTAGGGAAAAGGCAATCATTGGCTAATGAATTTTACCCTAAAGGAGGACCCAAGTATAAACGAAAAAAAGAAAGAAGAAGGAAACGGAGACGAAAAAGAAAAAAAAGAGAAAAACAATTGGCAGCCACACTTGAGGTCTGCCATTAATGAGATTTGAAGTTACTACAAAATTAAATTTTTCGAGCTTTGACAAAGGTCTCATTGTAGTAAGGAGTGCAAATTGAGCTACTAGGAGCATTTGTGAAGCCAAACAACAAGGCATTGAGTGTGAAATTCATTTTTCGAACCCAGAATTCTTTCTCTACATTTGGTTTCCATTCATTGGTTCTAAACTGTTATTTGGGATGTTGGTGACACTAACAAACTTAGATTTGAGCTAACTTCATATGGCTGGGGATTTCTTTGGATGATGTTTAAACTTTGGCAAATGTTTGTGGATTAACATGGTTCACTTTGCTATTTTATCAATGGTTTTATTTGTTTAAATGCTTGTTATGGTATTGATGAATGCTTGTTAAGCCTTAAGGCAGCTTGATACCGATAGGGTTAGGCTACCTGGATTGACGTTGGGTAAAATAAGTAAGTGTTGAGTGAAGCACTCATGTAAACTCTAGACATAGAGTCTTACCTTATACGATTTAGAGGGTTATGCTTAGTAGTGGTTGTTACTCCCAAGCCTATAGACGTATAGTGCCTTATGGGTGAATAGCCTTAGGTCTTGCTTTCGACAGAGGCAAACCACATTAGTACCCAATCAAACAGTAAGTTAGCCATAGTTTTGTCATGACACTGTTCATAGGTTAGAACTGATCCCTTACTAATCTCAGCCTTTACGACCAATATTCCAATCTTGCTAAAGTTTTTAGTACTCTTGTTTGAAGTGTTGCATTGCAATCTCTACTAGTATACTCCATTACTCTTATTTCTAATGTCTTAATCCCATTTTAATTCCATTCAAATATTGTTTAATACAATTATCTTTTCTATTCAATTGTGGTAACTTAAACAAGGAACACCAATCCAATCCTTGTGGGAATGATACTCACTCATCACTTTATTACTTGATTCAACGTGTATACTTGCACAATTCACAAATCATATTCACATGCGACAACTATCCATATCTATGTCTCTAAAATATTCTAAGTCAGTTTCATCAATGAAATCATTCTCATAATATAGAGCATTATAGAAATCACAAATTATTTGAGGGGTTACTTGTACCTCTCTCCCTCGCACAAGTATTGTATCCCATATATGACCTTCAGTATTTTTAGACTCATGATCCCATAAAAATGTGTAGAATTCTTGTACAACGGGGACCATGACATTATCCTTTCGGATCGTCCAAAAACGTTCCCATCGATAATACCCTACCAAAGGCCATATTTCTTTACACAAGATCATTGATGGATCAAATCCCCTCTCCTGAATGAATGTTTTTCCTTGAAGTTCATTGAAATACTTTTCACATTCGGATTTGGAAAATTAAAGGGAGTTTGAACCATTGATGGCTCTATTTCCATGGCTCGCCTAACTTTCTTAGGAGGCATTGTATTTCAATTTAAACAATGAATTCAATGGAATAGTAAAAAATTTTGAGTTTAGGAACCCCTAACCTTGAATGTATAGTTGAGGTTTGTTCGAATTCCTTGCTTACTCGTGATGTCATTGTTCCTTTTTGCACCAAGTTTGTGAAAGGGAATTTGGGGTTTAGGGTTTAAAGGATGTTGATAGATTTGAGAGATTTTGAGGAAATAAAGGTTCAATGGGGTTTTCATTAGTATTAGATATTGTCTTGTTTTATAAAATAGGGTTTTAAGGGTTAAAAATCAGGTAAAGTTAGTGTTTAAGCCATCGGGTTGCGCAGTGGGTCAAGTCAACCCTGCAAAAATTTGTAGCGATGTTGCGACACAGGGGTTCTGTGTCGTGACATCCCTAGCAAGCTACCGATGTCTCGACACAGGGGTTCCATGTCGCGACACATCCATCAGTTTGGAGATTCTCAGGGACTATCTGCTATGTCATGACTCTCTAGTGCAATGTCGCAACAAACACTCCAATTCGGTCCAAAATTCCACCTCAAAGATGTTTCGATCTAAAACATGAACATACATCAAATGATAGTTAGAGTTTAAATTATGGGCTTGGTTAAATATACAATAATTTACAAAAAAAATCATGCAGCAATTCACATAGTTTAATTTATCTGCTAGATTTATCCAGCAATATTGTCGATTCACCTATGGACGATTCCTTTATTCTATCAGTATTAGTCCATCGAGCGTCATGTCACTCCACCTTTGTCCGCTTGTCCCGTTCTTTGAACCTATTTATTATTTCTGCATTTATAAAGGGAATCATTCCCCTTGATTAAGGAATGTTAAAGATGAATATTTTTTTGCAATGCTCCCCTAATTTCCTCCGTTCTTCCACATTCAGCTAATAACCACATTTCAAGATTTTAGTCTCACCTCTAATTTTCATAGTTAACTCATTTTTTTATAAATCAATGATGGATCTAGAAGTGGCTAGGAAAGGTCTTCCTAGTAAGATCGGAGATAACTCTTGAAAAGAGTTATATTTCATGCCCTTAGACTTAGTTAATTGCATGTCCTTAAGTGTTGTTATTTTAATTTTAGGATATTGCATTAGCACTTCTAAAGCACTGCATTAAAGAGCTTAGATTGTGTTTAATTGTGATTACATGTTGCTTTTAACCACTTGTAGGAGGGATTTGTTTGGCAGGTGTAACGTGTAGAGCAAAGGTTGATGGTTTGCCATAAAAAAGTATGGATAGTTTGCCAACACAAATACCATGGAAATGCCGAGAAGACGCCTAGTCAGCACTTAACACGTATCGCTCATGGTCCCATATATATATCTACCTGGAAATTAGAGGTAGGATCGTCGGTTGATAGACCAACCCTAATGAAGGAGTAGCCTTCAGAAGAAATAAAGCAACCTTAAGCAGCCAAAAAAAACCTGGGACAACAGCCTTAAATAAAACAAAAATATAGAGTAGCAGCCAAGAACAAGAGCTGTAGAAGAAAGAGAAAACGGCTGCAATCATCTTGGGAAGCTACAAGACATTGCGTTCCTTGTGTTAAGAGTTGGATAAGCGAAAGTTGTCATCTTAGATTTCCTCCTTTGTTTCTTATCGTGCTTTCCTTTAAAGCTTATTAGTTATTGATGATTGTTGCGTGTAAAATAACTAATGCAATTGTGCAAGTGTACTATTCATTCAAGTAATAGTGATAAGTAAGTATCGTCTCCATAGGGATCAGAAATTGGTAAGAAATTGAGTATGTTATTATAATATTGTTCATTATACTAAAATAGCAGGAAATAATCTCAGAGTCAATAAGAAACTAGAATAATGAATTACTAAAATTAAATGACAAAAAATAAAGAATTGATATGGCAAGTAAAACGATGTGGCAATTCACAAAGAATATCAAGAGTATTTCTATTGTTGAATGAATAGGGTTGGAATTATTAAGGAGAAATGTTAATATCAAGATAATGCCATGGCAAAATATTGTCTAATCTACTGCCCAGAGATTCACTACTATGACCTGCCTCATTCAATAGCTAGATCTTAAGCTAAAAATCTAAGTTAATGTACATCTACAGAACTTGGGATTGATAATTGCAATAAATGTCCTCTCTGTACAACTTGCAACATCTATGTCTAGAGTGCTACGAATATTCTGTCGAGTATTTGCTTGCATCAAATGATTCAAGATCCAGTATTCTTATCCTTTTTAGAATTAAAAACACCCAAGAACACAACATACATTCAACTATGTCTAGAGCTTGCATGCATGTATTTAAAATAACCATGAATTGAATATAACAGTGATATAAACAATCTCAAATCCTAGGCATTAAAGATGATAAACACATTCACCCAAACAACTCCAACATAGAAAAGATTTAGTTCATGGGTGGAAAAGTAAACATCAAAATAGAATTATTCATCAACATTTCTCAATTAATTTCAAATTACATAAAATTCAATCTAGAAAAATAAAAGCAGAACTGTAGGAAGTTAGTTCCACACTTCAGCTTCTCTTTTATCTTTCGATTGTACATGAATCAAGGATAAATTTCTCTCCCCCTTCCTCGCGTCTGTATTCTACTCTCTTCTAAGATGCTACCCTTTCTTTCTCTAGAATTCTCTAATGAAGTTCGTCTTTGCGCAGGGAGAGAGAATTGATATCACCAGTCCCTTTTTCATGCTAATTCCCCTCTCTTTTTTTTTTCTTTTTCTCTCTCCTTCTTTTATTGGGTAGATCCATCCCACCTCAGCACACATTTTTCATTCCTATTTTCAGGTCGATTTTTCTATTGGCAATCAATCTTACCAATTTTCATGGCAATATTTCACTTCCCTTATTTTCTTTCTGTATCATCTTAGTCCTCTTCTTCTACCTGCACCTGTGTTCACACACAACCACACCTTTTCACTCCAAGAGATAAAAGTAACAAATAATGGACAATGTAGCGCAATCAAAGCTTTATTATGCAATGTTCTAAAATTATCCTAGAAATCCAGATGTGTTTCTTTAATTTCATACAATTAATTCCATCTAGAGGCCTAAAATATAACTCTTTTCAAGAGTTATCACACCCCCAAACCTAAATTATTGCTTGTCCTCAATCAAATAATGTATGAATATGCGTGAATGCATGGAATTGCCAAGAAAATCAGTCACCAATTATACCTCATGTGTACCTCTATTCTCAGCATTCTTCTACTAAAACAATGAAAAATTGCTTACAGTTCTTGTAAACCTGTTTAGCCAATAACGTGCAGAAAATGGTTCCTAAAAGTAAAAGTTTCTAAATATTTTAGAAATTAAAACTATATCAGATTTCTTCAGAATATACCTAGTTTATCTCTCTCCTAAACTCATTTTTTATTTTTTTTAGACATTTATTCAATTTCCAACACAAAAATTTTCTAGGGAATTCATATTGTTATATGATTTTATACATCACAACCTCAATGGAGCATACACTAGACTACCATGTATTATATCATGTCACAATTTGAATATAAATCACTTATGAAACAAAAGTTTTTACCTAAAAAGATGGATAGAGCAAACAACTACCTTCTTAGAAATTTATCCTCAAGATTTAGTGGAGTGGCCCTAAAATATGTACACTATTTTTTAAACAAACACTCATATCTTGTAACACCCCTAACCCGTATTCGTCTTCGAGATAGGGTTACGAAGAATTATCATAAAAACAGAACTTAAAAACATTCATTTCCAAACATTTCATAAATCATATCATAATCCATTCAAACATATGCATATCATCCCTTGTTCAAGCACTCGAGGCCTTGGAAACACTTTGGGAACGATTCAGGACTAAATCAAGAATATATAAAACCTTAAGGAAATAGTTAAAAAAATTCACACTGCAGGGTCACATGATCGTGTGGCCAGACCATGTGACTCACATGGCTGAGACACACGTCTGTGTCTCAGGCCGTGTAACATTCAAAATAGGGACATATGGTCATGTCTCAGCCCGTGTCCGTGCCCGTGTAACTCTCTGACTTAGGTCATATAGCCAAGCCACATGCCTGTGTGCCAGGCCATGTAACCCTCGAAATGGCCTCACACGCCCATGTGCCAGGTCGTGTAACTTTCAAAAGGCAACATTTAAAACCTACAAGGGACAAACGGTCGTGTCACATGGCCATGTGTCACACACGGCTAAGACACACACCCTTGTCTTAGGCCATGTGGACAAGAAATAGGTCAAATTCAAGCCATTTCTTTCACCCAAATCAAGCATGAACCTACAAGCAACTTGCACATATAATTAAGACCTTAAAACATACCTAAATCATGCATAATAAGACCAATTCAATAAGCCATTTAACCATCCAACCAATATGCCATCTAGGCACCTCAAACACAATTCATCAAAACTATCCAAACATGTGTATATTCATCCATTCATCAACCATTCATAACAAACCTATTTCCATGCCAAACTTACCATATTTGACCACACTTATACCAATACAAATAGCCCATAACTACCTCAAAGCATAACCTAACTTGGCCATATTATAAACATACCAACACATACCAAATTTAGTCATTCAAAACATATATCAACCTAGCTATATTAACATCAACCATCAAGGCATCAAAATACCATAAGTACTACAAATTCAAAGCAACATTACATGCCATAAACATCAACTAAACATTAGACACAAGTCCACCTATACATGCCATTAT